>APFE030343149.1:0-11265 GCA_000404065.3 Pinus taeda
CTTGATCAGAGAATAATTTTTTGAAATGGTTCTTCCCCATGCACGAGAGAGCTTCAAAGGTATTGGCCTCTCTACCTTCCTCTTCCTTTAACTTCTAGATGGTATTTGTTATCTTCCTCCCTTTTGCATAATTGTGAAAAAAAATTGAGTTTTCATCTCCAGCCATCAGCCATATTGCCCTACTTTTCAACCTCCATTCCTCTCCTCTATCTAGAGGATTTGACTTCTTTTCTTTTCTGACAACAAGATCCTATCCTTCGACTCATGAGATTCATAGCCATCCGATTCAGGATTTTCCAATTCCCCAAGCTCCAAGTTGATATTGATTAAATCTTCATTTTGTTTTTGCTTCCTCTTCTTTTCCCATTCCATAGTGGCCTTCTCCAATCTTTTCGAATTTTCCATGAAAAGAAAGCTCTTGTCCTCCATGGCGTCCCTACACGGGTGTTGCCAAGTTTCATTAAAAATCTTTTTAAATGATTCCTTCTGCATCTAAGATGCGTTGAATTTGAAGGGGGTTGCTAGCTTAAGGGGAGGCTTGGACAGCTTGAGGAGGACTGGAAAATGATCCGAGTTCCCCCCTCTCCCACCCACTGTCTGAAAACCGGAATTCTTGAAGCTAGATCTTCACCTAGAAGAAAACGATCTAATCTTTTTGCAATTCTAGCTTCACATGTTCTATGGTTCCTCCATGTAGGTTTCAGTTTTATCAGGTTTACATCTATCAGATTATGTGTAGCAAGGGCATTCAAGAAGAAATTTGATAGTGGGTCTTCTCTAGCTGAAGGTCCCCAAGTCCCAGCATTCCCCATAGAGAAATTTAGATCTCCTCCTATCACCAGATTTTGACTTCTCATCACTGATTTAGACAGGAGATTGTTCCAAAAAGAGACTCTCTCCTAGCATGGCCCGTAAATATTTAAGATCATCAGAGGGAAGCCAAAATTGGGGGACACATTTTCAGTTGTCACATTTTCTACCTCCATAAACAAGAAAACTTCCTATTTTCAGTGCAGCTAAAAGGCCCAATTAGTCACTCCTTGATTTATAGCTTCATAGGTCTAAACCTTTCTTCTTGCTTCAGAACATTTCAAGATAATTTGGACACTAATCATATTCAATTAACCCTATAGTTATAAGGAAATTATATTTCAACAATGTAGTATGAAAATGGAAAACCCCAATCCGTGAATTTAAAATTAAAGAAATATTTTGAAATGATTTTGATGCAACAAGAAGATATCAACTGTAACTATGAGAATTATAGGATTTTGAAATGATTGTAACACAATTAGTTAATAGCAAAGTATAACATGTAATTAAAGGTTCTTCTAAAAATGGCTCACAAGATGGAGCCACTTGTACAAGGTCACTGTACCTTTGCAAATTGGTCAAGGATTTTTTTGATGTTGTATAAAAACTTGGCGAAATCATACATTTATCCAAAGGCACATGTAGAGTTCTACAATGGTGCTAAAACCAAATCCATGAACAAGTTGTAATTCCTCGAGAATGAAGGAATGAAAAATGGAATTGTAGAATATGAATGAATTGAAATGAGGTATGTGAAACAAGTGTGATGAACATGAAAGGAGAGTATGAAAATATTTTCATGTTTTGAATCACTATATTAGGAGCTAAATATATGTAATAAAAGAGTTTAGCTAAAGGAGAAATAATGTGGTAGATGGGAGAATGATTTTTCATGGAATAGATGGCTATGCTATACAAGTTTTGTGGCCTTATGAAAGTGCAAGATGATATATAGCCTCCTAAAACTGTTAGCTCTCTCTCTCTTATTGACCATTTGGCTTTGCAGACGTTTAATAAAATATTTTATATTCTATTCTTCCTAGGGAATATTTAATATTTGTAGAAGTAATCTTGCATTATCATCACAAACTTTCACAATGTGAGAGGAGATGTTCAATTTTGGTTCGTCTTCTGCAATTCGTGACCACTAACTGTGGTAGCTTTGTTATAGAAAAGGCCTTAAAATTACTATTTTTACGCTATAAGGTGTTTCCCTCTGAAATCCATCCCCCTTTTTGCCTACCTGTCATCCGTGGACACTGTATGATTAGATGTTAGACGATTACAAAAATTTGAACTGTCGATCAAAACAGTTACAAATTCATTGGAAATAGTTATAAATTGGTTACGGAGGCGGACAATTGCAGTCTAGATTTTCTGAAGAATTGTGTAACTAATTGGGCGACAGCCCCTCCCCTGGATCCCTCCAGGCCACTCTGGAAGATTTATTTTCTGCACGTTAGATCGGAGGATGCAGAGTCCAGCGCCCTCTGAATCTTGTAATTCCCTATTTAAATTGATGAGACCCAAGCCGAGGGAATCTCAAATCAAAACTAGAAGACAGGAAATTTGATGGTAAGCAACATCTTCCATCGAATCTGCGAGTGCGTTCAACAATTTTGGTGAATACAAGGTCTACTCCAGGACTCCATGTACTCTTCCTATTTGCTAAAATTTCAAAAGTGTGCAGTGTTTATAATATGTCTCGTCTTCTTTTGCATCTTGGATATCACTGCAGAAGCTCTTACATGGTTCATTCAACTAAAATTGGTATTGTTGATTTTGATGGCACTTCTGTTCTCCAGCTTGATGATTGGGTGTTGTGCTGAATTTAAAAGAAAAATAGTAATTCTCAGAGAGTACAAGGGGTGGAATGAGATGAATCACCAAGCGTAGATGAAGTGATGGCTTCTTTGCCTGATATTGATCAGCAAAACAAACTGCAACTGCCAAAAATTTCCTCTTTCAGTGGATTGTTGGAGAGTGACGATCCTTTCATAGATGGTTTTTTAAACAATGAAGCCATGGATGGCAATGGAAACAACAGCAAGCTACCTCAAGTCTAGTCCTCCAACCTCTCTCACAACAATTTCAGCCATAACATTGACAACAATAGCAATTGTTGATAGGAAGTTGTCCCAAAACAAGAAGAATTAGTAGTGGAGAATGACAAAAAATTCAATTCTCTTAAGACGACCCTCTCCTTAGCATATGGGGATGATGAAACCAACCCTGCAAAGAGATTCAACAACATGCAGAACAACTACAGCTACAATGTCAACAATAATGTTTCAGCCTTGCTTAATCCAATGCAACCCAATCAAACTTTCCAACAATAGAACTTCCTAAGCACATTGAATGGTAGTCAACAGAATTTCAGACTTCCCTACATTCAAAACATGCATTGGACCACCTAAGCAAACAGAAAAAAAATAAATAAATAAATAAATAAAAATTCAACAGCTGCAAAGCCATTGACATTTGACACACAGACAATATATCTAGGATAGTGATTTGATCTTTATCGAATTTAAATGTCATAAAAACAATGTATGAAACAACTAAATTCCCCCATTTCACAATTAGTATAATAGCACATGCATGAACACCATAACATTAGAAAAACTAGCACGCCATGAATTGGGCAATGGAATGAAAACATACAGGATAGTCTTCATCCCTCTTGATCAGATTAACATGTACTGGAACTCTCCTGTCTGCTGGCTCCAATTCTTTAAGGCATTTAGACTTCTAGATACTCTGTAGAAAAACAATTCAATGCCTATAAAAAAAATTGCAGTGTAGCATGAAAATCAGATTATGCTTGTTTAAACTAACATAATATGCAGCTTTCATCATAAAAATAAAAATGCTAGCACATACTACTTGACACAGCATTACCATTTAGAATAACCATAATTTTCCAAAAGACATAACTGGCACAAATGCTACTTGAATGAAAATAATGCTGAACCACAATTCCCATTCTAAAATCTAATTTTTGCATCCCTGTAAGTGGCATCATATAGAATGCTTCAAGATAGGTCTGCAATTAGCTAAGTAATTGGACCGTTGAGAGGCCATGATGGATAAAAGTTGTATATATTATTATTCTCCATGGACCACAGAGCTAAATGAAATCCATTTTTATATGATTTGTGACACAGACAAAGTTAGTCAATATTACCATACTAGCTGACAATAGAGTTTCAGATAACAATGTGATATGGTTTAAGGTCTTCATATCACACCAGAGTTTGAATTGAACAGTGAACCTTATGATAAATACAACAAATTGTAGCTTCGTACATTCTTTGATTTCTCCACTGGATTTGGTTTTGCAAGCATCATAAAAACAATGTATGAAACAACTAAATTCCCCCATTTCACAATTATTATAACATCACATGCATGAACACCATAACCTTAGAAAAACTAGCACGCCATGAATTGGACAATGGAATGAAAACATATAGGACAGTCTTCATCCCTCTTGATCAAATTGGCATGTACTGGAACCCTCCTGTCTGCTGGCTCCAATTCTTTAGGGCATTCAGGCTCCTGGATACTCTGCAGAAAAGCAATTCAATGCCTATGAAAAAAATTGCAGTGTAGCATGAAAATCAGATTATGCTTGTTTAAACTGACATTATGCAGCTTTCATCATAAAAATAAAAATGCTAGCACATACTACTTGACACAAAATTACCATTTAGAATAACCATAATTTTCGAAAAGACATAACTTGCACAAATGCCACTTGAATGAATATAACGTAGAAGCACAATTCGCATTCTAAAATCTAATTTCTGCATCCCTGTAATAAAAGTGGCATCATATAGAATGCTTCAAGATAGGTCTGCAATTAGCTAAGTAATTGCGCCATTGAGAGGCCATGATGGATGAAAGTTGTATATATTATTATTCTCCAAGGACCACAAAGCTAACTGAAATCCATTTTTCTATGATTTGTGACACAGACAGAGTTATTCAATATTACCATACTAGGAGTAATGAGCAAGAGATGTCTTTGTGTACGATGTTGCCATGGAATATAATAGGCATAGGAACGGTGTGGGCTGGAGGACAATATAGAGCTCCTTCATGAGCCCAAGCATTTGTTTTCACCTCCTTATCAACCACTTGTATCTTCTTTGCATCATAAGGAATATATCCTGGCATGGATTCAGTTCATCACAATGTGATATGGTTTAAGGTCTTCATATTTCTAGGCAAATACATTAGAACGTTGTTTGAAAAGATTAACATACCTCTCCTTCAAATTTTGTATATTGATATGGATACCTAGTTGTTGTTCACATGAATTCATTTTTTTAACTTCACCTTCAACTAGGCAATCTTTAAGGTATCTAAACAAGTTCAATGGTTATTTATGACTACTTTTATTCCATTTCATAGCCACTTTAACCCCCAAATAGGGTTTTCGGCATGGCTTCATCAATTCAAACTCATTATCATCGACCCTTGCTTTCAAAAAAGCCTATTCACATTTCAATATTCTTCCACACACTATGCCTTACGGCGTTTCGTTTGCAACATTAGGTGCAAATGCTAGTTATCTCTTACTCCATTTGGATTCATAGGTCGATAGACTGTTTTTGCTCCCTTCAGAAAAACTCTCTCTCTGAAAAGCCCTTTTCAAATTCTTGCAAAGGGTTTTTATACGTCTTGCTCAAATTCAAAATAAATTCTCCTATGGAAAAATGAAACACTCTTTAAACTCCCATCACCGACATTCAAGCTAAAATTAGTTCCATCTTTATTATCTATCATTGTCATAATTTTTTCTCAATATTAAGAATAATTGTCATCTTGAATCCATTTTCCACAATATTTTATTGATCTCTCGTGTATTTGTTTATAGTATAATATAAAATAGGGTTTCCAACATTTGCATACATTCCTCCTTTGATAAGCTCAAAATCTTGTTTGGCATTTCTTATTTCTCCATCGGCTTAGAACATTTTGTTTGTTAATTTTTTAATAGATTTTATTACATTTTTCTTTCTTCCGAAATAGGATTCTTATCATTCAACTATGTGTTTTCATTTTGATTCATTACATTAGCTAGAATAAGATGATTGTACAAGTATGTATCTGACTTATCTTAGTAATTGTACTCTAAAGACATATTTCAACAAATATACTATTAATATAGGTGCTGAATTTTTTTCTTAAAAACCCTAGTTGGTTTTTTTTTTTCTTTTCAATATCCGGTTTAAAAATGAATATCATTCTTATATCTAGAGTTTGGTTATCTAACTTTACATACCCAATACTCACAATTCCCTTCTGTTATCTATGAGTGATTCTCTTGTTCGGTCTCAGTTATCAGTTCTTACTCTATTAAAGTTTACTTTTCGGTGTGCTATTTTATTTAAAACGTGTTCCAATTCTTTCTAATTTGGTAATATTATTTGTTAAGGACATAGAAATTTTTTTATTTTATTTCAGATTAATTTTTTTTTCCAAAGAAAAAAATGAACTTTTTATAAACATGATAAAAAGTTACATATCATATGCCGAAGCATTCATTTTGTTGTATGATTGAGCATCATAAAGTTCTGCATGAAGGCTATTCTACCTTCCCTCAGCTAAGAGAGATAGAGCTTCCTAAGCATAACATGAGCCTCCTCTAAAGAGAAAAACAACTCCCTTCCTCAGCATCATCAAAAAAGTGTCAACAGTTTTCCATATTTTTAGAAACCATGGTAATAACGAACAGCAGCAAGCATATTTTCCCCGGGACTCCTTTGTCGAGGAAAAACAACCCAAAAAGAAAAAAGATTCCCAACTCTTTAACAAAACATATTTACAAAAAATAAACCCTTACAGCTATATACAAAATGAAATTTCTATGACCAGTCTGCTAAGTCTTCAGAGGTATGCAATCTATACATAAGGAGGCTAGTTTGAGGCATGGATTTCTCCATTGTTTCCCTCCACTATTCTCCAATAGCCCAAAGCTTGTTGTAGACCTTCTTTAGAAAGCATGTCTGCTGAATCGTTGCGCTCCCTGTAAATGTGATGAATAGAGAAAACATTAAAAGACAACTTTAAATGTTCAAATTTCTTCTAATAAAGGATACAAGATATAATTTTGACATCTGCTTTGATCATTTGCCCATTTGATAACATTTAATGAATCCTTAAAAATCCGAACTGTGAAGATATTCCTATGTATAAGCCAACATAGGAGAAGCTTTAGAGCAGATAATTCTACGAAGTTATTTGAGCCATTGCCTAAGCCCACGGAAACTTTTAGAGTTTGTATTTTGTTTAAATGGATGATTAATCCTACTCTAGCTTTGTTATTCTGAGAAGTTCCATCAAAATAAGCCCATGGCACTCCTTCCTTGATTTTTTCTTCTCTAACCTGTCTGGGCATCCTTTCTTCCTCTGAATCGAGTATGTTTGAGTAAATAGATGTGCATTGAATGGCAATTGATTCAACAGGGGTTTCCTTGTCTAGAAAGATGTATCTGTTTCTTGCAATCCAGATGCCCCAAGAGATAATTGGAGGCAAATTCCGAAATTTCCCATTTGAATATAAGCACCACCGTTTGTTCCATGAATCAGAGATATTTTCTGCTTCCCAGGCTACCGGTTTTTTAATAAGTTTCTCAACCTCCACCCATACTATTTTAACTACAGGACAGTCAATAAAAAGGTGTGTTATAGTTTCAGAGTCCCTTTTTCACAGAGAGCATCTTCCCAGCCCTGACTTAAACCTGGATTGGAGGATGTCCAATGTAGGGAATTTTCCTTTTAGAATACATGAGAAGAAGAGTCTGGCTATTGGAGGGCACTTTAGCTTCCATAATGACTTTGCCCACCATTGCGAATCTCCCCAACCTTTCTTTGTCATGAGGAACTTGTATCCAAATTTTGGGGAATAGGATCCAGAATCAACATGAGCCCACACCAGATGATCTGGACTGTCTTTAAGCCTTACATTAGATCTGAAAAGTTCTTGAATGTAGACCTTCCAGTTGTTCCACCAATGGGGCCAAAGGTCTAATTCCTCTCCTGATTTCCATGCTTGTCCCCATATGTATGAGTGACCAATTTTCTCTACCTAATTAAGGAAAAGAATTCCTTTGGATTCTAGATGCCTAATCAAGCCTAGGGGCAAAGAAAAATTCTCATTACACCCCACCCAGGGGTCCATTCCTATTCGAAGATTTTCACCATTTCCAATCTGCCAAGACAAGCCTTGCTCAATAATCTTGAAGGCATCTATAATCGCCTTCCAGACTACCAACACATTTCCTCCTTTCTTATCTGGGTTCCTTATCCAATATTCTAGAGGGGTGGGGTCGATGTATTTCTACTTTACCACTTTCATCTAGAGATTTTCCATGTTGACAATTCTCCACCCTGATTTAGCTGCTAGGGAGGTTTCGATAGCAGTGAGGTCTTTTATTCCCCACCCTCCCCATTCTTTCGGTCTTGCCACTTTCTCCCAGGTGACCCAAGGGAGCACTGAATCCTCCTTTGATCCAGCACAGAGAAATCTACTACAGATTCTTCTTATCCTTTCCAATATTCCTTTAGGGACCCAAGTCAGCACAACCCAGTAAACTAGAATTGCTAAAAGAACTGATTTGATTAAAGTTAGCCTTCCTGCTCAAGAAAGCCACTTGAAGCTCCAATGAGAGATTCTTGCTTCAATCTTAGCTAACAGCCAATTCCAGTCCTATTTCCTATAATTATCTGGCTTCATCCAAAACCCCAGATATTTGAAAGGATCTTCGAGCTTATAAACATCAAAGGGTAGAACTGAGGTAATTTGACTTTTCTCCTGTCTGTTAAAGCCTTCCAAAATGATCTGAGATTTCCTATAATTCACTTGCATCCCGGTGGCTTTCATGAAAAGCTCAAGAATATTCTTGAGCTCCTTTATTTCTGACCGATTCCCATTACTGAAGAGTAAGATGTCATCGACAAAGAGAAGGTGCAAAATGTATAAGTTGACTGCTACCTCCAGACCTTTTAAAGTTCCTTCCCTTTTGGCTTTTAGAATTAATTGACTCAATCCTTTTGCTACCAGAAGGAAGAGCAGCGGGGACAAAGGGCATCCTTGTCTTAACCCTCTTTACCCTTTGAAGAAAGGAGAGGCTGCTCCATTAATAAGGATTGCATAACTGACACTGGTGATACATCCCATGATCCAATTGCTAAAGTCAACTTTATACCCAGATGTGTTAACAACATCTAGAGATAGGTCCAACTGATTATGTCATAGGCTTTTGACAGATCAATTTTCACCATTTCTCCTTTCCTTTTCATCTGTTTAACACTTTGAATTGTCTCTTGAGCCACCCCAATGGCTTCATGAATTTTGCGTCCATCTAGAAAACCAAACTGTTCATTTGAAAGGCATCTAGATAGAATTGGCTTTAGATGGATAACAATCACCTTAGCTATAATTTTATAAATTTTGTTGCAAAGTGATATAGGCCTGAAATCTTCAAACGATTCTGGATCTTCTTTCTTAGGAATAAGGGCTATAAAGGTTGAGTTGAATGGCGCATAGACCATACCTTTTCTTCTGGATTCCTCAACCACCTTTGTTAATTCTAAACCAATCTGGTCAAAGAAATGTTGGAAGAGTTCAATAGGCCACCCATTTGGCCCAGGGCTTTTGTCTTTGGCCATAGATTTTATAATACTTCCCACTTCTTCTTTTGTGACTTCTCCCATCAAAACCTCGGTGTTGGGTACTTATAATACTAGTGATAACCCCATTACTATTGTAGTTGTACCCCTTATTAATATTGTTGTGCCCCTATTGTCCCCATATTGTTATTACTATTCCCCATAGAATTCCTCTATTGTTATTTTTGTTGCTTTATATTATTATTGTTAAGTCGGCTAGGTTATATTGTGACTCCTTAAACTCCTATATATAGAAAGGAGGTTTTGTCATTTGAATCATCCAAGAATTGTTCATTTATGTAATGTAAAGGAGGTTTCCCCCTTGAAGAGGCTGAATTCTAAGGCGTTGATCTATCTTTTCTATCTTTTTCTTGAGCTAGTTTCATAACATTCGGTATCAGAGCTTTGGATTCTAGGGTTTCGCTGCTCCAAATAGGTCATCGTGGAATTTTCACTATAACTTTTTTCTACGATGTTTCAGAAGCTAAAAAAAAAAAACCATTTGAGAAGAAATTACGCTGAACCTTGGGTCCAAATTTCAGAGCTTTTCGTGCTTTATTTGCGGAGATATGATCTGAGGAAGTTGGTCTTTTTTGCAGACTCCTTAATTACATTCCAAACAGGTGACCTAGGGAAAGTCGTCATAACATTCTCTATGAGCATCAGATTGAAATTTCATAAGAAGGTATAGAAAGAGGATGGACTGTAGTTTCTTGTATATATCTCTCAGATCCAAAGGTTGAAACAGTGACTCGTGGCACATCGTACAAGTTCGCTCTATTGAACTAGTCTATAATCAGGGCACTGCGGGAGATTTCACATAACTCTTCCTTGGAGAATCCAATTTGGATCAGACTGGAGGCATTGGAAAGAGGCCACAGAGGGCTATTGTAGGCCACAATTTTAGAACTGGATGATCCAAAAGTACATAGATACATCAGAGACAATATCGAGCTCCTCCAAAGTGAAAAAAGGTGTGTAGATTTTTTTAAATTTTTGCTTCAACTTGGTTTGAAAATTTATTTTGAAGGAATTCAAAGGGCATAGTAGAGAATTATTATCGGTAGCTGATGCCCTGAGGAAAGAGAATGCAAACACCTAGTAAGCAATCTGAAAGCTCTAGCATGACTCATGAAGAAGAGGAAGAAATGCTACGTGATATATCAAAATTACAAGACCAAGTGCAACAAGTGTCACTTGCACAAAAGCTAACAGAAGCTAAGATAAATGGCGTGGAATCTAAGATAAATGGCATGGAAGCTAATATGGATGATTTGAAGATAGATTTGAAGATAGATTTGAAGAGAGACATGGCAAATTTGAAGACAGATTTGACAAATTTTCTACAGGAAATACTTACTAATGGTGAAAAGGTAGTAAAGGAAACTCATGATGTGAACAAAAGAAATGTTAATCATGATTTCATAGACTCTAATGTGGGATAGAAGACCCACCATATTCCAAAAATTGATATGAGGAAGTTTGATGGCAAGGATCCTGCAACATGGATATTACAGATGGAGCAATTTTTCGATCTCAATAATGTGCAAAACACACAAAAGGTACGTATTGCAACTTTATATTTGGAACCAAATCAGTTTGTATGGTATCAATGGCTTTCTCTCGTAAAGGAAATTTATCACTTGGGCAATTTTTACAGAAGAATTGATAGCACATTATGAGGATACAAAAAGCAACACTTTTTTTAGCCAATTGATAAGTCTTAAACAAAAGGGTTCAATATGGAGCACATTGAGGAGTTCCAAAAAT
>APFE030343157.1:0-10071 GCA_000404065.3 Pinus taeda
TTTATAAATAATATGATTCTAGTAAATTATGTGTGATATTTATAAATAATGTAGAATTGAGTTTCTATGGGCTTATAAGAAGAGTAGTTTAAGTGAAAATCTTTTATTCTTTATTTATTCCATATCACATAAGTTTAAATTTTATTTCTCAAGGTGGTTTAGGTCTCCTTCAAAGCTTAGCTATAGAATTCATGGCAACATTAATTTTTTCTTTAAATTACCAAATAAAAGAGATGGAGTTTTCAACTTCAACTTGTTGTTATTAATTTCCTTATAGTAAATTTGTTTTCTCTTAATCTTTGTTTCTTTGTAGCACCATAATTTTATTTAAATTTAGATGTGATAGTGTGTTTAATGTTATCAATATATTTAAGAGTAATCTCCTCTCAAATCCTCCAACAAATCAACAACAACATCCCTATGCCATCCTTTCTCAAGCTGCAATGATCTTTACTACAATTCCAAGTCTATTATTCTTCAATTTTAATTATTTTATGTTTATTGTCTTATGCATCTAAAATTGTGTACCTAGTTATAACTTTACGTTCAATGGAAAAGTACAACCTCTAAGAAGAGAATGTGATGGGGGATATTGTGTTTAATTTTAAGATTATATACTACATATGGAAAATGGAATAGGACATATTGTGCTTAATTTTAAGACTATAAATTACTTGTCTGCTTAATAATAAGGATATGAAGAGGAATTTATTTTTCTCCCAAAACAAAACAAAACAAAACAAAAATTATTAAATTTAAATTTTGTGTGAGTGAGAGAGGTAACAATGATGAGGGAAGAGTGACAAGGGAGAAAAATGGCAACCTATCTAAGGTTTTCCATCATTCTATGATCCATGCTACAAACCAATCTTCATCAACAAGTACATACCCACCCTCTTCTTCAAATGTACTTTTATTACTCTTTACCTGTATACTAGGGTCCATATCCCCTCATGATTGCACCCTCTATCATTCCTCAATCGAGTAGATCATCTCCCCTCATGACAAAAAATTATGAGTACATTCAATGGGAATGGATTTCCTTACATCATTTCAAACCATTGTTCACCTCTCTTTCCTTATTACTATCAAACCCACCATTTTTCATCAACACCCTCCCTCCACTATTCATGTTAATCGTAAAACTATTATTTATGCACATACCCTATCGGCGCTACATTCAAACTCTCTTTATAACACAATTGTCGCCCTTGTTGGACTCCACAATACACCCGCCTCCCCAACTCCTCCCCCCACCCCAAATAGAAACATGTACCCTATAATGTAGGGGTCATTAAAAATGTAAAGCTCACTACCTCAAAATCTCTAAAGAAACCATGAAACTATTGAGATTGTAGCTTGGAACGTGATTCTTCATGGATCGGGTGCCATGACATGCAATGAGTCACTTTAATTATCTCCCACGGTAGTTAATTAATGAGTTTCCTAAATTAGGACTTTAGATGGAAATGTAATTTAATTATTCGGTACCTTTTCATAAAAAGAGAAAATAAGTCAACAATAGATTAAGTCATAACCATTGATCTACATAACGTGAGATCTAATCTCAACTGTTGAGATTAAGAACTTCGCTTGAGATTAGGGTTTGATCTTTTAATAGGAGGTTCAAGCCAAAGGAGATGCACATTCAATTTGGCATGAGTATGAATTCAGTGGAGCACAATGGTTGGCAGCAAGAGCAAGAAAAGGCTAGATCAAGTTAGCTAGATCAACATCATGACAAGGGAGATCAACAAAGAAAACGAGTTTTTCTTTGGTTGAGAGGTCGAGTTATTTATATGCAAAAAAAAAAAAAAAATGTTGGACCACGTGTGTGAGTTGTACAAGAGTCGACTGAGAAAACGAGGGTTGAGATCTTTTGCTAGGTATTTGTCGTAGCAAATTCTTGTGTAACTTTTGTAAGAAAATATTTCTCCTTAAGCTAAATAAGAAGCCCAATGTTTGTTAGTTTTCCCAACACTAGGGTTTCTATGGTATATATGTGTTATTTTCTATTGCATGTGATTAGTTTCAAGTATTTTTTCTTTTGGTGTTTATTTGGTTAAAAAACCATAATATTTATTGCTATAAATCATATTATAAATCTTTGTTTATTTCATACCTATAGTTATTTCTTGAGACAGTAAATTTGTAACTGGGTTTAAAGAAATTAGGTATCAAAGCTCTAAACTCTAAATACAAATCCAATAATATATGACATAGTTTTTAGGACCAAAAAAATAAATCAAATTTCAGTTTTCAATCTCTTCGAAGGTTTTATTCTACAATAGCTACCAATGTTTGATGGACATGCTTGATGGTTCTTTCTAACGATTTGTGGTGGAAGGTTCAAATCTTATCCATTCTTAAGAAGAACAAGTTGTGGAACTTCATTAATACAACAATGTTTCCATCAATAAATGATCCAATTGCTCTTGATTTACATGAGGCCAAGGAGGCCAAGGCGAAAAGGATTATTCTCGATGGGGTCAAAGATCATCTCATACCCCATCTATCAGAGAAGAATACGACGAAGAAGATAGGGGATGCGCTCACCGAGCTATATCAAAGTGACTATCAGAGTCGAAATATGATGCTCAAAAACAAATTACATGGCATAAGAATGTCCAAGGGTGAGAGTGCGACATATTATTTGTCAAGGCTAACATAGGTCAGGGAAAAATTAGTTGAGATGATTGTTGAGGATGATCTCGGGCGTATAGCCTTTAATTGTTTTTCAAAGCAATGAGAGGTATTTGTTAAGTGTGTTATCGGCTAGGATCACCTACCCAATGGGGTGAAGCTTTGGGATGATTTCTACCAAGAGGAGATCTGAGAAAGAGGTTCACAAGGAGATCAAAGGAAGTGGTTTGAAGAAGATGAGAACTTTGTTCTAGCAGCAAGGGTAAGAAAAAGGCCAAGAAAGGGCCAAGCGAGGGGTCCTCTTCCAAGGATGAGAAGAAGAGGTATCAAAGCAAGATTAAATTCTTTGCATGTCGTCAAATGGGTCACTATGCCAGCTAGTGCTCGAATAAGAAAAAGGGTAAGTAGAAGAAGCATGTTGTTGCTACCGCAAAGGTGGATGAATTTGTAGCAAAGTTTGAGAATGAGTTTTCGCTCATTACATGTCTCTCGAGTTTAGTTTCCACCATCGTGTGGTACATTGACAGTAGGGCCTCTTGCAGCATGACGAGAGTCAAAGAATATTTCACCAGTTTTAAGGAGTCAAATTTCTACATAGAGCTTGGAGACAATATCAAGTGCCATCCATTTAGTATTAGCATGGTCAAGTTTCAAAGAGAATCAAACAAAACCTTGTTCGTGGACGACATGTTATATGTTCTAGGTATGAAAAAGAACCTAATATCGGTTGATACCTTGGAGGACAAGGGTTACATTGTGACCTTTGAGGAGGGTAATGTGTACATTCAACCCAAGAACTCCAAGACAACAAAAGTAATAGGGGTCAAGAAGGGGAACTTGTTTAGAATGTAGTTTGAATAAGCACATGCATTGGTAAGTTGTAGCAAAGGGTTAAGATATTTATGACATAGGAGGATGGCTCATCTTCATCTTGGAGCACTTAATGTGCTCAAGGGGATAGTGACAGGGCTTCCAAAACTAAAGATCGAGTAGTATGAGGTGTGCAAGGGTTGCACACTCGGTAAATATGCCAAGACCAGTTTTTCAAGCAATGACTCTAGGTCCAAAGGAATTTTGGATCTAGTACACTCAGACATGTGAGGGTCCATATCAATAGTATCCTTGAGTACGTACCAATATTATGTGACCTTCATTGATGAATTCTCTAGGAGGAATTGGATCCATTTCATGAAAAATAAGGATGAGGCCTTCAATAGATTCAAGGAGTTCAAGGCTCAAGTTGAGAATCAGTCAAGGAGGAAGATCAAGACACTGAGGTTGGATAATGGAGGCAAGTGTACCTTGAATGCCTTAAAGGATTTATGTGCTTAGGATGGTATCAAGAAGGAGTTGATTGTCCTATAAAACTCTCAGTAAAATGGGGTTGTAGAGTGGAAAAACAAGGTTATAGTTGGAGTAGCCAAGGCCATGCTCCATGACCAGGATATGCCTTCATTTCTACGGGAAGAGGCTTAAAACACTATTGTATACTTGAAAAATAGAAGCCCACACAATTTGTTCGGTAGATTTACACCAGAGAAGGCCTTTACTAGGAAGAAACCAGATTTGTTACACATTCACATATTTGGGTGCTTTGTGTATGTCATATTCTCGAGGAGAAAAGGACCAAGTTGGATGTTAATGTAAAGAAAGGTATCCTTATGGGGTATAGTGACACTTCAAAGGCTTGTCATGCTTATAATCCTCATCCCCGGAAGACAATAGTGCGTAGGGATGTGAATTTGAAGAAGAGAGATCTCTTGAGAAGTATGGAAACATGATTTCTTCTATAATAGAGGTTCAAGAGGAGCAGGCACCATAGGTTGAGTCAACACATATTCTTCTAACTAGAGCCACACTGATTGGTGAGAAAAGTGAGTAGGCCAAGCAGAGAGATCACGCTGAGGAACAAAGGATTCCTCACACCCATACTTAGGCTCCAGATACATGAAAGAAGCAGGCCAAGCAGGAAAAGTAGAAATTGAGAGAGGCCCAGGAGTATGTTAGTGCTCCAAAATATTTATTCAGATAAAGAAAGGCTCCTTAACATTATTACAAGTATACAACATTGATGATTGAATTGATTAAGGCTGAACCTGCCACCTTTTAGGATGGATGTCATGGTGGAAGAGTATTCTTCCATCATGAAGAACACACATGGGAGGTTGTTCTACAGTTAGTGGGAAATTCAGTGGTTGGATCAAGATGGGTGTACAAGAGTAAACATGGTTCATATGGCAGCGTGGAGAAGTTTAAAGCTATTTTTTTTGGCTAAGGCGTTTTCGTAGAAGGAAGGGATCAATTATGACAAGACCTTCACTCTAGTAGCTAGATACTCATTCATCAGAGCTATCATTTTTATAGCAGCATAGATGGGTTGGAGGATTCACCAAATGGACATGAATATGGCCTTCCTCAATGGTATTATTGAGTGAGAGGTATACATAGAGTAACTGGAGGGTTTTGAGGTGCATAGGAGAGATTCCCATGTGTGTAGGTTGAAGAGAGCATTGTATGGGAACAAGCCGCTCCTCGGGTATGGTATGCACATATTGACAATTACTTATAGAATGTGCACTTCATCGAGAGTGATGCAGACCCAAAACTATACTACATTCAAGTGAAAGGTGAGCCTCTCATATTGGTGTTGTATGTTGATGACTTGTTTCTCACAGGGTATGAGAAGCTCATAGTGCACTACAAGTGAGATCTTATAGAAGAGTTTGATATCAAGAATTTAGCAATGATGCACTACTTTCTAGGGTTGGAGGCATGGCAAAGAGAGGGAGATATTTTCATTGGACAAGTAAAATACACAATTGTGATCTTGAATCATTTCAGGATGGAGGATTGCATACCCATGGCTACGCCACTTGTGCCAACTGAAAGAAGATCGATACTTCCAAATCAAAGGTAGTGGAACCTACCTTGTATAGACAATAGATTGGCTCTCTCATGTATCTATTCAACGCTAGGCCATATATTTTTTTTAAATGAACACACTCAGTCAGTTTATGGTAGAGCCTAGGCTACTTCTCTAGGTAGATGCAAAGCATAGTATGAGATATCTCTAAGGCACAGTTAAGTATGGGTTGAGGTATACTCAGCACGATGGAGTGAATATATAGGGGTACATTGATGTGGATTGGGCATATAGTATAACTAGTAGGAAGAGAAATTTTGGTAGTTTCAGTTTGGGATTAGGAGCAGTCTCTTGGTACAACAGGAAACAAAGATCAATTGCACTGAGATTTGTAGAGGTTGAGTACATGGCTACCAGTATGGCCACATGCAAGGCCATTTGGCTTCAAAAACTCTTTGTTGGGATTTTCAATTAGGAGTTAGATCCAAATGTCATTTGTTCTCATAATCGAAGTTGTATTAAATTATTTGAGAATCTAGTATTCCATGACAAGTCAAAGAATATTGACATCAAGTACCACTTCATCAAAGATTGTGTGCATAAGCAGATAGTAAAGATGAAATGTGCTCCCATAGATGAGTAGGTAGCATACATCTTAATGGAAGCCTTGATGAAGGACAAATTTGTATTCTTCAGGGATAAGTCAAGTTGTGTAGAACACCTTCCTCGCTAAGAGGGAGTGTTGAGATTGTAACTTGGAAGGTGATTCTTTATGGATTAGGTTCCGTGGTATGAAACAAGTCACCTTAATTATCTCCTATAGTAGTTAATTAATGAATTTCCTAAGCTGGGACTTTAGACAACAATTCAATTTGATTGTTAGGTACCATTTTATAAAAAGAGAAACTAAGTCGATGACGAATTAAGTCATATTCATTGATCTTAGTAAACTGAGATCTAATCTCAACCATTGAGATTAAGGATTTTCCTTGAGATTAGGGTTTGATATTTTTAATAGGATGTTCGAACCAAAGGAGATGCACATTCAATTTGGTACGAGTTGGGATTCAGTGGAGTGCAATATTTGGCAGCGAGAGCAAGAAATTGCTAGGTCAAGCTAGCTAACGTGAGATCATGGCAAGCGATATCAGCAAAAAAGTTGATTTTTCTCTTTCATTGAGAGGTTGAGTTTCTTTGTACATAGAAGTTTTAGGTTATCCTGCACGTGTGGTTCATACAAGAGTCAAGTGAGAGAAAGAGAGTTGAGATCTTTTGTTGGGTATTTACAGGAGCAAATTCTTCTGTCACTACTATAAGAAAATATTTCTCCTAAAGTTGAATAAGAAGCCAAACATTTGTTGGTTAACCTGACATTGAGGTTTTCTTGATGTCCTAAATTGCACTCATCAAAATCTAGGAGACCACCCAGACATAACCCCAAATCATACTCTTTCCCATTTGGAATGGTGGTTCCAACTAGTTTTGAATTAGGTTCAATTACCCGTAGAAAGGTTGGTCCAACGGATGGAGGCTTGTAAATGGCGGAAAGGTATAGGAAGGGAGTGGGAATGGATTGGAAATATCTGATAAAATAGTAAATAAAATCGTAAAGTAAACTATGATATATGTTGATAATTATTTAATAATTTAGGTGTTGATACTTTATATGTGAAAAGAGAGACATAACTTATAATTGAAAATATAGATCTTCGAGCTATTTTGTTAATTAAAATAATAGAAAAATAAATTAATTCGATTAAATAGTTAATTGAATTAATTCAATAAATCATTCACATATAAATTTCATTTCTTTATACTTATAATCAATCAGATAGCAATACATCAAAAATGATAATATTTTGATACACTTAGCATAAGCATAAAGAACAAATACATAATATGATATTCCAATTATAAATGAAAAGAAAAGACAGTTGATAAAAGTACCAAATCCACATTGCTCTTCATGAATCTGTAATAAACAAGTGGTTCAACTTATATTAAAGAAAAGGAAAAGTACAATAGTCTAACAAATCAATTCTTGCAAAAATTCAGAACCCCTAAGCTAGAGCTTGCACGACCCTTAAATAGTTTTTCAAAATGATATAGAGAATAATTAACACTCCATTATTCTCTCAACTAAAACAAAACAACCTATAATAAAATAACTTTAGTTACAATTTAAAAATAAAATGATCAGTTCAAATGAATTGTTGCAGATGTGGAGCCAATAGGCATTTTCCATCGTTGATGAACTTCTAGAAGTGGTGCCAATTCGTGAGGAAAATGAGGCTTGATGTTCATTTGATAATTGAAGATATGAGTTTGAAAAGGTGGAAGTAGTTGAGTTGCATGTTCCATAACAGTCTTGGTTACTTGCAAGTAACCATGTCATTTAATTAAAAACTCCTAGATCAATTAAAAATATCTCTTTGACAATTGCTCGATCCTTTTATTGCATTATGCCCTGTTACTTAGCCATCTTTGTTGTAATATATCTTCCTCTCGGAAAGTCTTATCTTTATCACTAGATAACAAATTGGTTTCCTTAAGTGACTTGGGAATAGATTGAACAATTGAACTTGAAATCCCCTCAGCATCATATACCAATATTTTAACCAAATCTATTTTGTCCTTCCACGTATGGAGAGCTATAGATGTTTCATTTCACTAATCTTTGGCAAGTTAGGATAGAATATTTTAGTGTCTGCTTGTTATTCCAAAATTTCATTCAGCTTACATTTGGCATCACCATATTATATTTCGATATCAACAACTTCATCAACTAATGAATCAACTAGCTTGTTTTGAGGTTGCATCAAACTTAGCTTGTTGCAGAGAAGTTGTTGCTGATGTTGAAGCTGTAGATTTATCTCATTAGCTTCGTGTTTTATTTTGGCAAGGTCTAAAGCACTTACCTCTGCATGTTCTATCTTCTGCTGCAAATCATTTATCCTTTCATCCCTTTAATTGATCTCGGACTCATATTGGCCTCTAACCTAACTTGTGCTTGACTATGTGCCTGAAACTGTGAGGACTCTTGTTCTAGTTGTTGAATTATTTCTTCTTTCTCCTTGATAAATTCTTTGACTTGGGATGTTTTATCTACATTGTTGATAACATAGGATCTTGCATATTGGTTCAATTCTTCATGTTCGTATGAGGAGCCACTGATGAATCTTTCTAGACCATTTCTAATGAGGTAGATTGTAAACCAGTGCTTGTTGTTGAGAGTGTCATATCAACAACATTTCTCTTCTTTCTACTCTTCTTTAAATGAATTTATGTTTAGGACTATAAAATACTTCTATGGGTGGAATGTCCTCAACATTCAATTGAAATTAAACAGTTGGATGTGATGGAATTGTTTCCACACCAAGTTGAGTGTTGATAGGTGTTTTGGAAATGACACCTGACTATGCAAGAGAAGATTTTGAAGAGTTAGGCGAAACAATTATTGATTGATGTGAAATATTGTTAGAAGTGTTTTCTTCGGGTGTTCTTATTTATTTTCATTATTTAATTGGTGTTGAAATGATCTTCACAAATTCTTGCCAGCATTTGGCAATTTCATTAGCCAGTGGATTCACTGAATAGGTTTAATCTCGAGAATCTGCAAAAGAAATTTGAACTGTAGTAGCCTGAGGTGTGACCTATATTGAATAACTAGTAGTTTTTTCTGTGACACCATCATCTTTAGGTAGCTTGAGAAAATGAAGTGGTAAGATAGACATTCAAGTGTCTATAAAAACAAGAAAATGATTATAGTTGTCTAGGGACAACTGCGTTGCTTTATTGTAGACAAAAACATAAGAAGAAGCTCCACATAACAAATTATCACATTGGTTGGCTTCATGGAAATAAATTTTGATATGTGCATCATTAGCTATATTTTTTTCCACTTTAGAAGGGTCGTGTAGCCTGGCAGAAATGGTGGCAAGTTTCAATGCGTGCAAAGTGAGGATTTCTTTCTCAACATGATAATAGTTTTGAAGGGTAAATAAACCAGTTTGTAAAGGGAAGCATGGCCAAAGCATTTTGGAGGATTTATTTAGGTCAAGGGTGATACCAGTCCTGACAGTTTGATAAGAAAATTCTCTGCATAATAGCTTTTCTGGGACATAAAGGGGGAAAACATGTGGACAACCTAAGTAAAAATATCTTCTACGTAGTAATCCTCAATTCTTTTCAAACAATCCATGGTAGCAGAGGACATTCTAGGAAGCTTGTAACATAAAATTATATGGTACAAAGGAATCATTACATGCTCTGAATGGAAATTTACCCATGGTAATGTAACTAAAGGCCATAAATAACTCACCCATGCTATTATCCACCCATGGTATTTTCCCACCAATGGTAATGTAACTACAAAAGGATATAAATAACCAGCCTCACTTTGTAAGAAGATAAATTTCCCAGTACAATGTAGTGGCAATCATCATCTTGATCTAATAAAAAATTAATTTACTGATTTATTTTCTGGGTTGCTTTACTGCGTGGGTTTCTTTTGTCACTTCCTAGTGCATAAATTACTCAAATCTTGCGCGAACCCCCCCCCCCCC
>APFE030343158.1:0-10265 GCA_000404065.3 Pinus taeda
CCCCAACATGAGAAATCAGATATTTCCGAAGACGAAATCTAGACTTGGGATGAAGAATTTGTTAAAGTCGATCACACCACTTTCTTCCACCTTATCCTGGTTGCTAATTACCTAAACATAAATACCCCGCACATGAGAAATCAGCTATTTTGGAGGACGGAATCAAGACTTGGGATGAAGAATTCGTTAGAGTTGATCAGGCCACTTTGTTCCACCTTATCTTGGTTGCTAATTACCTAAACATAAATACATCGCACATGAGAAATTAGCTATTTTCGGGGACAAAATCAAGACTTGGGATGAAGAATTCATTAAATTCGATCATGCCACTTTGTTCCACCTTATCGTGGCTGCTAATTATCTAAACATAAAAACCCTGCACATGAGAAATCAACTATTTCTGAGGACAAAATCAAGACATGGGATGAAGAATTCGTTAAATTTGATCAGGCCACTTTGTTCCACCTTATCCTGGCTGCTAATTAGCTAAACATAAAAACCCTGCACATGAGAAATCGATTATTTCCGTGGACGAAATTAAGACTTTGGATGAAGAATTTGTTAAAGTCGATCAGGCCACTTTGTTCCACCTTATCCTAGCTGCTAATTACCTAAACATAAAAACCCTGCACATGAGAAATTGGCTATTTCCGAGGACGAAATCAAGACTTGGGATAAAGAATTCATTAAAGTCGTTCAGGGCACTTTGTTCCACCTTATCCTTGCTGCTTATTACTTAAACATAAAAACCCCACACCTGAGAAATCAGCTATTTTCGATGACGAAATCAAGACTTGGGATGAAGAATTCGTTAAAGAGATATTGTTTGTTCACTTGTTTTAGAATTTTAGTTTAATTTTTAATAATAATTATACTATAAGTTATTTCTTTTGCAAAGAACTCCCCTAGTTGCTATTCTATACTATTGTTTATTGTTAGGTTAATCTATTGTTAGATGATTGAACAATGGTCTGATTTTAAAAAAATAGTTAAGAATAAAAGATTAGAACATTGCCAAAAATATAAAATATTGATTAATTAATAAGTAGTCAACAGCTATTACACCATAATATTAAGGCAGAGCCCCTCTTTCGCGTGAATAGACGCCTTGGCAGCAGGAGGCACAACTAGAACAACTCCTTATTCACCAGCAAGTGCCCATGCAGGTGTTGAACAGCTACTCATTTACCAACGATTGTTCGTACATTCGAACAAGCTGGTTATGTTGAAGAAGCCAAGTTGTGGATGGATGAAGTGGGGCGTGCTGAATGGTTGGGCTTGGGCATGGGCTTATTAGTTAGGGTCATCCTAGGTTTATCAAAATTTGATTTAAATGAGTGAATTTGTTTCTTTCTTTCATGTATATGGTGATGGGTTCTTGCTTCTATTTTCTTTGATGATGGGTCATTATGTTCTTTGACAGTTCGTGATTTCAAGCGAACCTGCTTCTTCCTACAAATTTCTTGGTCTTTGTTGTGTGAGGTAAGTTGTATTTTCCTAGTGATACCCTATTGTGGCCATGCTCTCCTCTAATGATTTTATACAAAAACGTATACAAAGTATATATATCGAATTTTAGGTAATATTACATGTATGATTTCTAACTCGTGTCTATGATGGCAAAGAAATAAAGTTTTCCACTTGTTCTAGGGCGTGATGCCTCTCTTTAAATATTGATTCTAGTATAAACTGTTTGAATTGTTAACTTATATTTAACTCAATCCTCAAAAATATATTGAGCAAAACCCTAATTATGAGAATCTGGAACACTTGAATCTGTGGGCAGGTGTCAACAACCTGACAAGAGCTAACTAGTGTATTTTTCCTTCGATTCATTGTAATTACATTTTCTCTATTTTTTTATGAACCTACGTCTAAAAATTATATTTTGTTACAAAACAATAACTAAAACTACCCCTTTAAAATGTTGGTATGCTAGCTTATTTTGTCTCAAGAAATCTTGTCACTCTTATTCTTGAATAATGGAATTAATATGGGGATTGCAGGTGATCAGCTAAATGCTTATGACTGAATTCTGGAGAACATGTGTCTTTTCATTATATATCTGAAACTGTAAATTTTGGCAACTTTTGTTAAAAATAGAGCTCACTAATTATGGTATTCTCTTTATCCTTATCTGTATAGAGAACACATATGTTGAAATGTTATAAAATTCCCTGCAATGGAATTGATGGAAACCATCCAAGGATACGATACCTTTAAAAATTCCCTGCAATGAAATTTCATTGCTTCCCATTAATTTTGTATGTATTTTCTCCTTTCTCACCTTTCCTATATTTCTTGAGGATTTTTGATGTTAATTAGTATCTCAAACATCAACTGCCTCGATATCAGAAATTTATAATTAATTATTTATCAACTGTATTTTTATCTCTTGTTCTGTCTACCAGAGCCTCAAGTTTAGTTTTAGAATGATATAATTGAATTATTATTCACTTATATCTATGAAGCCATCTAGCAAAGCCCTCTTTCATATATTCTTGCACTTCTTTTAGTGCCAAAATTTTAGTTACTTGTATTTTTATGTTTAAAACATTCCAAGATGGGACTTACTTGTGCTTTGTCTGGCTATATTAACTATTTAAACTAGTAAGAAACTATTAGGTTAATGTAATAAGGGTTGTTCCTTGCCATTTCATACATCTAGTAAAAGTGCCCTCACCGTGGGTTATGTTTAGAGTAGAAAGTCATGGTGAACTAGACCAAAGATTGAACCTCTTCATTCCTCAACGCAGTTAGGGTGATAACTAGAATGCTAAATATCACCAATAAGTGAATATAGTCAGAAGTTAGTAACCTCAGCTCTTCAAGAAAACATACACAAGATCTTAGGTGTTGGATGGTGTTATGTAATAATGAATCTTCTTCCTTTCCTAGGTTTCTACTCACATTGCAGGATATCAAGTAGATTTTCATGAGAAAAGCTGCCAAGTCCTTAAGGATTAGAAATATATTATGGGTTCAGAAGCCCTACTCAACCCTCTTTAGACTTACATTAGAATAAATTATGGTCAATATTTTTGTGACACCTTAGATCTGCACTTAGGTATTTTCTCATTTGGATAGACCTCATACTTTTCTAATGACTCCAGGTTTTGTTTCTAGAGTTTCCTTTATTCTAGCATTATTTTCTCTTTTATGCTTTGGGATTACAACACTCTGCAGTAGTTGAACTCTTATCTTTTTTCTGATTCATTAACACAGAGTTAGATGAAACATTAGTTGAGAGGCTTTCATCCACTTCTTTGAGAGCATAAACCTTTGATGTAAGAGTGAGGTGTTTAAGGTGAAAAGTGCACATTTTGCATATATTTGTCATTGTAATTCATAAATCAATGAGAGATCATTGTTATACTTTAACGTGTGTCCCAGTAACCAACCTCTTCCAGCATAACTAAATTCGCATGCAGGGTGGTATTGGATGCATTCATTAGTTTATTTCCAAAATAATAAATCCTATTGAGCCAATAATTTAGATAAGCGTTGTCTTCCCACTTTCCTAAAATATTCTTTATAAATATGGACAACATCTACCCAAACATTATTATAGAATTGTGCATTCTCTTTCAGATGGTACATGAGTAGCAAACTTATATGCTTTGTAAAGAGTCAGATGTTGTTCATCAGCCAGGGGTGCTGCAAGGGAAATGAAGGCATCCTCTGAAGGGCGATAAGGCATAGGAATTAATATATGTGCAGTAGATGCATTTTTTACTACTCGATCTTCCACACTTTCAATCTCCCATTTCTCACTACCTGACAAATTATTAGCATTAATAATAACATTGTCAAATTTCCGGGTGGAAAAAAATATTGGATCTACTAAATATTGGATTTTCTCTTGCTCTTTTTAATTACCTGTAGTTTATCTCCCATACTATAAATGAAAGAGTTGGTATGGGTCCTACAACAACCCAAATTCCATTCCTGAGTACTTGCATACCAATGACCTTTCCTTGCATGGAGGATAGTACATTATATCCATTATTTTATGTTTTTTTTTAAGATTTTATCCAAGTAACTGAAATTAAGCCCTAGAGCTTCTGAAACGGTAGCTAGCAACCTTAAAATTAGAGCTATCACCTCCATAGCATAGTTGTTGTGATCTCTCTGTAACAAAATCATATGAAAGATAAGTATTTGTTGTTGTTACAATATCATTTCATTAGAATTTGGAATTATTTTAATTATCCTACTTTGAATATGGTAATTCAATCTTTGTCGAATATTCTAAATTTTACAATTAAATCCAATTAAAATTAGAGATTATTATGGTACTGATTAATTCAACAATCTCAAAATCACCTACTATATCATAATAATCATCGTTTTTAAGTCGCTCTTTGTGGTATGAGATATTTTGAGTTGTTTTAGGGTATGAAATCTGCTTTTTGTGGGAGAAGAGACCACTAGATTGAACCGTTTAATTCAATGTACCAACATATACTCTTTTTCTCTAATTTTAAACATTATTTGCCTCTTTTGATCACTTGCTTTATTTCAGTCAAATAAAAATCTGGATTGTACTCATGTCTTCCAAACATTTGTACTATCAAAAGATAGCCTTAACCTCTAAGGAAATTTGACAGTAGCTAAATGAACGAGAAATTCATTCTAAGCACGGTTTCCACCAGCACATGAAATAACAAATAATAGAATGCCTTAGTATAATAGATTTAAATAGGAGTATTCATTAGGAAAGTAACTTTAAAAACTTTAAAAATCGGGTGAAGTTAATAAATTTTATACTGGAAAACATTAACCACAGCATATCAAATCCAAAAAAAATGTCAAATGTACTGCTCTTCTTGACTAGAGACTTCCTCTGTTGTTCATCATAATTTTCATACAAAGGAAAACATATGACTCTACGTAATTTTTTTGTTCCTTTAATTTTGAGAAACATAGCTTCTTTCTATGATATACCTAGACCTTGCTAGGCATCCTTGGAAGCAAGCAATCAACCACAAAAGCATCCCTTTTATCGTTGTAGGCCTTAGTAACAAACCTCCTAAGGCTCCTAAATGTTGTTCAATGAATTTCCCAAATTCCTCTGCTTGTTGCCTCTATTAAATAGCTAGGTTCCTCAATGAATTTTCACAATCATGTATCAATCTCGAGCCTATGACCTTTTGATTGTAGTGTAACATTATGCTTCTCCCTTCCACTTTTCTCTATTTATCATAAATTCAATGGTAGTCCACATGACGAATATTATCTGATTTTCTTTACGTCGCTCCCCAATGACAATAACAACTTTGTGAATGTAACAGAGGTTTTATAATTGTTTCCCAAATGGCCTGTAATGTAAAAAAATTTATATGAAAGCATTATGCATTCAAACTTTCCTATGTTATTATCTCTTACATATTCAAACAATTTGTCCTATTATATGTATTTAGAGTGAAAATAACACCTAAATATTTTCATACTAACACAAGAAAATTCATTTTTTTTTTTAATTTACGAGTCTAGATAACCATTGAATTATAATCAATATTAAGATGCTTTATGCACACCACAAGTTGAAGAAAATCTTCAAGAGTGAGTTGAGTCAGCCAGCATAGTCTTACAGGGGCTCTGGGCCTGCACAGTTGGGCAACAAGAAGAATGTGGGAGGTAAAGAAAGGGAGCCATTAAAGTGTTGGGGTTGTGGTGAACCCCACTTGCTACGGGATTGTCCTCACAACCCCAAATCGATTTAGAATGGACATGTAGCACAAGAAGCTTCTACAATAAATGATGTGGGCCAAAGTATCCCAAGAATTAGGGCAGCCTTGGAATACCGACAATAAAACATCAATTTGCCATGATTGAAATAGAAGGTATTATCCAAACCCATCCTTTATTTGTTTTAATAGAACCCGGTGCTAGCCTAAGCTATATAAACCCTTAGATTATGGAAAAATTTGGTTTAAAATCATAAAAATTTCACCATCCGTGGTTGGTACAGCTAGCCACTGCTACTCACAGGAGAGTGACCCGTGTGATAAAGCAAGGTGTAGTAAATTTAAATGAATACCTCATTGAAATCAATTTAAACATCCTCCCATTAGGATCAAATGATCTCTTGGTGGTAATGGAATCTTTAGAACAACATAAAGTTGTTATTAATTGTTTGGAAAAGACAGTGAGTTTTGTGGATTCCTAAGGGAATTTGTTTCTATTGAAAGGAAAACCAAAATCAAATTCATTAAGGAAAATAACAGCCTTATAGCTGAAAATAATAGCAAGAAATGGCTTCCAGGTGTATGTAGCACATGTTGAAGAGAAGGAACGACAAATTGAAGCGAGAGGATTAGACCATCCACCAATGGTGAGATAATTTCGTGATGCATTTCCTGAAGAAATTCCGAAGATACCCCTCCAGAGAAGCCTTGATTTCTCATTTGAATTAGTGTCGGGGGCTACACTTGTGTCAATAGCCCCATACAGAATGAGTACCCCAAAATTGGTAGATTTAAAATTGCAACTACAAGAGTTTCTTGATAAAAGATATATCAGACCAAGCGTGTCCCCATGCGGAGCTTCGGTACTGTTCGTTAAGAGGAAATACGTTAAACTTAGAATGTGTATTTACTATAGACATATTAATAACCTAACCATAAAAAGCAGATATCCTCTCCTCCGAACTCATGATCTATTTGACCAAGTAAGAGGGGCAGTCATTTTTGCTAAGATTGATTTGCAAAGTGGGTATCAACAGTTGTGCATAAAGGTTGAGGATATACATAAGAAAACTTTTAGAATGAGGTATGGACATTATTAGTTCACAATATTACCATTTGGACTCACTGATGCCCCTGCTACCTTCATGTATCTCATGAATAATGTATTGCACAAGTTTTTGGATCAATTTGTGTTAGTTTTTATTGATGACATTTTAATATACTCACAGAATGAGGAGGAACACCAAGAGCATTTGAAATTGGTATTACACAAAGAGTGTCATATTTATGCAAAGGGCAGTAGGTGTGAGTTTTTTAAAACCCAGATCCAGTTTTTGGGACATATCATCTCCAAAGAAGGATTGGTGGTGGATCTTGAAAAAATTAAATCCACTATGAATTGGCTGATACCGAAAGATGTATCAGCAATTCGTTCCTTTATGGGAATTTTTGGGTACTACCATAGGTTTATATAGGGGTTCTCCAAGTTTATTTACCCCATTACCTCTCTACAAAAGAAGGGGGTTAATTTTGAATGGAGAGAAAAGTGTCAAAAAAGTTTTGATCAGTTGAAGCATATGTTGACAACAAACCCTATTCTAAATATAGGAGACCAAAATAATGAGTTTATTGTATGTAGAGATGGATGTTTAGAATGATTGGGGGGGGTGCTTATACAAGTTAATGGAATCATAGCCTATGAGTTGAGAAAATTGAAAAAACTTGAACAAAATTATGTTGTTTATGACCTGGCGTTAGCTGCAATAATCCATGCCTTAAAAATGTGGAGGAAATATCTATTGGGAAAAATTTTTGTGATAGTAACTGAGCAGATTAGTTTGAATTATTTCATTATCCAAATAGATTTAAATGTTAGGCAAGCATGATGGTTAGCTTTCCTAAGCGACTTTGGCATTGAAATTAAACACGTTAGGGAAAAGGAAAACAAAATCGTCGATGCATTAAGTAAATATCCTCTTTCATTGTTGGGTAATGCAGACAACGATGTAAAAATAGATTTGGAGGAACAGATACAAGTAACAAGAAGTAGGAACCAAAGTATCAATAAATGCAACTAAAGGTACAACAAGGAAAAGTCTTGGAATATTTTGTAAATCCAAAAGGATTAATTACCTACCAGAATAGGTTGTATATTATAAAGGTGACAACATTAAAGAAAATGATACTAGATGAGTTCCACAAGAGATAGTATGTCGGTCATCTAGGGTACAAAAATATGATCAACACCTTAAGAAAACAATTTTTTTGGCTAGGAATGAAGAAGGAGGTGGCAGGATACTTATTCAAATGACTGCAATGCCAATTAGTGAAGGTGGAACATCAACATTTGGCAGGGTTGTTGAATCCACTACCCATACCTAAGTGGAAGTAAGGGATGATATCCATGGATTTTCTAATTGTTTTTTCTCGGACAAGACAACAACATGACTCTATCATGGTGGTAGTAGATACAATGACTAAGGAAGCACATTTTATCCCAATACAAT
Source organism: Pinus taeda (assembly GCA_000404065.3). Taxonomy (NCBI): domain Eukaryota; kingdom Viridiplantae; phylum Streptophyta; class Pinopsida; order Pinales; family Pinaceae; genus Pinus; species Pinus taeda. The sequence continues at coordinate 8,198 of APFE030343158.1, forward strand.
CTACCTTTGGTACTTCCCAAATTGCTGATGTATTCATGCGTGATATTTCAGACTGCACGGAATCTCAAAAATGATAATATCAGACAAAGACCCAAGGTTTACCTTCAATTTCTAGAAGGAATTATTTGGGATCTTAGGTACTAAGTTGAAATTCAGTACTACATATCACCCACAAATGCGTGGGAAAACTATATGAACAAACCAAATTCTGGAGGATATGCTCCGAATTTATGTAATGGACAAACCCACCAAGTGGGAATATTTTCTACATCTATTTGAGTTTTCCTATAATAATAGCGATCAAGCTACCATCAATATGAGCCCTTTTGAAGACTTGTATGCAAGAAGCTATCGTACTCAACTTAATTGGAGTCAACCTGAGGATATATTGATTCTCAGACCATAAATTCTATAGGAAATGGAACAAAATGTGTTGAAAATTCAACAAAATATTAAAATTTCCCAAGATTGCCAAAAATGTTATGCAGATCAAAAGATGGCCCATAAGGAATTCCATGTGGGGGAGCATGTGTGCATGATAGTTAAACCTCGAAAGGGTACTCTTAAAAATAGAGAGAGTGCAAAATTAGCACCTCAGTTTTGTGGACCATTCAGAATTATGTATCGCATGGGTCTAGTAGCATACTAGTTGGCTCTGCCTAGTCATGTTAAAGTTCATAATGTATTTCATGTGATGTTATTGAAAAAATATGTTCATGATCCTTCTCATATAGTTGACTGGAATGTGTTATAGGTGGATCCCGAAGAATACTTTCTACCAGAACCTCTGTATATTTTGGAACAGGAAGAGATTGTGCTCTGTAATCAAGTCATGGGTCGGGTTAAAGTGTAGTGGATGAACTTTACTCTTGAAGAGGCCACTTGGGAACTAGAAGACAATATGAAACCAAATTATCGTTATTGGAATGCCTTAGATATGTCCAAGAAATACACACCGAGGATGGTGTACTTTTATTTTAGGGGGGAAGATTTAATATCCCTCTTTTTTGTTGTTTGTAAAGTCATAGTGGCTAAGAAAATATAATTAGTAGTAAAAAGTATTCATAATAATGTCAAGTTGGCCATGTTGTTTTTGAAAAAATAACTATGATAATGTAATTAATTATGTTTAAATAATAAATTATTATGTTGCAAGGAATTAGCTGGAAAGAAAAAAAAGGATTCAGATCACTATCCTAATCCATAGTTTTGGATCAATGGATTGGACTCAGGAAAGGAGGAAAACTACTAAGCTTTCACAAATCACTCCAAAGAAAAATCCCCTTGGAGTAGAACCATGTGATTTTCTAGATAAGTAGAGAAAATAATACAGAAAAGTCACCTAGTGTGTGGGAAGAAGCACTAGAAGGGGTGGAAAAGCACCATAGTAGAAAAAGAATGGCTTTAAATTATGAAAAAGAATCCTTTTCTAAAAAAAAATAAAAAAAATCCTAGGTTATGGGGATTAGATGATTCCATAAAAATGAGATGTCGTTTTAGAAATTTTGCTAGCGAAAGTGAAATATAAATAAATCCTATACCAGACTAGTAGAGGTTGTTGGTTCTAGGAAATGTATTGATCTCAGCTCAGGGGGAACCAACAGATAAGGTTTACGTTGGGTGGAAAATTGTTCAGTCCATTTAATTTGGCTATGGAAAATTGGATTCTAGTAATAGTGTGTCGAATATTTGGCGCATATTTACAGTTTTTGATTAAAATAGTTTCTATGAAGTCTTATATAAATGTGTGGTACTAAGTTATGTAAAATCGTTTCCAATACTTATTCCTATTAAGCTTAGTATGTAGAAACAAGTTAGGTGCAATCTTTTTACAATATTTATTCCTATTAAGCTTAGCATGTAGAAACAAGTTAGGTGCAATCATTTTACAATTTATATTCATACTAGGTTTAGCATGCATAAATAAGTTATGTACTTTCATTTTTGAATATTTATTGATCTTATGCTTAGCATGCATAAGTAGCTAAGGATGTTGACCTTCATTGGGTTTATACCGATAGAGTATTTTACTTAACAAGTCTAAGGGGAACCCATAAAGAGTGTTAAA
>APFE030343160.1:0-13248 GCA_000404065.3 Pinus taeda
ATATACGTGGTTCACCTAGTTTGGACTACGTCCACTCCGAACAGCCTATCCTTCCTTTCTATTATCCAACAAAATGAAGAGACAAAACCTACAACAGACCCGCTTTCATATCCTTTGTTTTCTCTCATAGTCTCACCTCTGTGTTTCCCACATGGAGAATACACATCTATTACACAGCCTCAATACAATGCCCTCATACGAAGAGAGGGGTTGCCTTCTAGGGAAAAAAACCATAAACTAAACATAAGTTATACCGTCAGATCATCCGCCTAATGAATGGCCTAGATTGACTATAAATTACTATAACTTTTACAAGGCAATTTTACATCTGTTTTTAGCTCCCAGGACGCTTCCCCTGAAACCAACGCTGGGGGACCGCTGGCCCCCGGACCCCCCAGCTGGGGGGGATCGGCCCCCCTGAACCCCCACAGGGGGACATGTCCCCCCTGCACCCCCTGCGTGGAAGGGTGTATAAAATTCCTGGGGTATACATCCGACTGAAACAAAGACCTCTAAACAATCATGCTCCACACCCAACAATATCCTAGTTGGGTTCATACAATTGCAGGCATAATGTCCTAGCCCTTCGTGATTGTAGCAAATTATCTATTTGTGACCCCTTCCTGGTCCCATTCCACCTCGTCCCCAACCACGCCCCTGAAACCCAGCGTGCGCCATCCCTGAATTTGGGTCGAGGGCTTGCATTTCGACCTGCACCTTGTAGGCAGGAGTCCAATCCATCATTAGTTCATAGATTTGGCAGGTCCATTTGCCATGGCCTATCGACCTGCAGAAATTACAAAACAACTGTTGGGACGTCTGCATATACTTCTGCAACATATGACAATTATCCGTGGTATTTTTTCTTCCTATCTAGCAGATCGCGCACCATAACATAGATGCCACACTTGGCCCCACCTGTGCCTCCAGTCTTAATTCCATTGGCCCCCCTCCTGCTAAGTAGTTCACAAACACTAGACAATGATCTTTGTCGTGGCCCTGGCCCTTACATTTTATGCACCATACTTCCTCGCGCGCCTTTGGCCGAGGTGCCCTTTCCTATTTCAAACTCTGCATTTCCAGACACAGATTCTACAGCTGCAAGTGGATTTGTTGGACTCCCAATCCAGGGTTTTGTATAGGGGTCTCATGCAACCACATTTCCATCTCCAACGCTTCGGCCTGGGTGGAAAGTTTTTACTGTGACAACGCTATCCTAAAGTGTGGCATAAATGAGGCCACAAACCATGCATGATGTTGTGCATCCGTTAAAGTCATATTGTCTTTGCAGATCATACTCTTCAACCTTTGGTCTAGATCCTAGGGGGTCTCGCCCAAGAGCGTCGCGATCTCTTTAAACCCGATGATTGGTTGCATCTCTGATTTTGGCCTGCTAAATTACCTATTCAACACAGTCTGGATCTCTACAATTCCTATGTTTGGGTGGTCATTAGAATGCTTGATATACCACGTTAATGCGCGATCCTGCAGTGCGCTCACCAGCATAGCCTTTTTGATATTATCATCCACGACGCCTTGTGCTTCCCATACAACTCTTACTACGAACCATAATTGGTCTGGATCTTCATTCCCTACTCCTCTAAATACTGGTAGTTTGATCGCACTCACCATACTAAAATGTGGAGGTGGCAGAGGTGGAGTGGGCGGGGATGGAGGTGAGGGGGGTGAAGCAGGTGGTGGTGTGGATGGAGGTGGTAAATGCGGAATTCATTGTCTTATCAAACTAACCGTGCTTCTTAGAGAAACCTTCATGATCTCATCCTCGCTCTCCCGCGAGGGTGAAATTAAGGGATTGTTTTCCAATTCCTCACTACTTCCGCTTTTGTAGATCTTTCTAGTTCGCGTAGTCCCAAACATTAATTTATTCACATAACCCACTTTTCACACAATAGCATCTTAATCCAAGTGTTCAAAGATTTAATGTACTTACCTCGCGGTCCCTTGAGAAAACATTGCTCTACCTTGCGGTAGCAGAGGGTTGTGTCTACTGCAAACTCAGTGATAAATCCTCCTATTATTCGGTCAAGCCAGTGGTCCACAACTCCCGTTATCTCCTCTTGCAAGGCTTCTAGTATGTGCACTAGTTTTGGAGTCCACACTATTGGCTTGTCGAGCCTACACCTTCCCTAGTTGTCTGCTAACTTTGTGATCCACTCATATAGATCAGATGGAAAAGATGTAAAGAAAATTTAGTGGATTTCAATGTACAAGTAGCAATCCAACCACTGTTCCTTAGATACTCATGGATTTATGTTTTCCTATGCCGTGAACTCGTGAATCTTCTTGTCCAACCACTCTTCAATTTCTTTCTTTCTAGGGTTCCAGTGGCACGACATCAGACATCCTTTATGTAGATCTCGGTCCTGGCAATGGAACCATTTGTTGGCTTAGTGGGGCTTGACCCAGGTTCAGAGGTGATTTAGCTAAACAAATCCCAGTAATACTGGCCCTTTCAGCAATAGTCTATGGAGTGCGGATTGAGGTCTCACCTGAAGTAGTATGGGAGGATGCCAGAACCAGGTTTCCGCACCCTTGGGATGTTTGATGGGCTTCTAAAGGTTCACGGTCTGACCTGTCACTATGCACACTTGTGATCCCTTCGTGACCTACGGTGTGGTGTCTGCACAACCCTACTCAGGGTGTGACTAGTATAATACCCAAGTGCCTCACTAATTAACCAATTACTTAACTTGTGTGTGTAAGATTTATGGTTATTAAAGCATATTCAACAATCATATTAGTGCGCGCGATACATAAGTGAATCTAAGCATAAAGAAGATAATGCACAACAACTACACAGAATTAGGAATAAACTTCTCTTTATTAGCTTTCTGTCCCGATTACAGACTTGAATCCATCCTGTGCACTCAGCTGCAGGGTTCTGTACACTCAGCTGCAAACTGTACTAGGCCTCTACGCACTCAGCTGCAGAGCCTCTTCCTACTACTACAACCCAAGACACTTAGAATTCTACTCTAAGCATGAACCATTCCTTCGCTACTCTCTCTATCCATCACTATCTTTACAACTTAGAGCCTCGCTCTAATTATACAATCCCATGGTCCGCAGACCATGGATAGGCTGACTTTACACTAGTTTACAATACAATTTTTAGGGTGGACAACCATATGACTCAATTGTACACTTTGCGCTTCGTGCCTGCAATTCGCGGTGTTTCACAACATCCTTAACCAAAACTTGGGCTTTGAGCCCCAAAACCTATTGTGGGGGGATTCCATGCCCAACACATGCAATTTTGTTGCACGGTTCCGACACGGTCTAACCCCTGACTGCGAGTTAACTGCACCCCTGATATCCTGCCACCGAAAGTGCTCACATGGCCCTGTTGTCACGTTTGAATCCTCGCGCAGTTAATCCAATGGTTAGGCACTGTTATAAGAGTTTTACAATGTATTATAGTTTATTACATTGTATTGTATTGAAATAACTTGAGAGGGTATATAACATCGGGTTAATGTACTTGTTTTACATTGTAAGGGTTTAGAACTTAGGTTTTAGGTATTTTAATGTATGTTTAGGTTTTTACGTATAGGTTAGGGTTTTAGGTGTTAGGGTTTGTCATTGTGATTGAAGCTTAGGTTTTACATTAGGTTTATTCTAAAATAACCCATTTACAACCAAATGTCACAAAGAAACAATTGTAACAAACATCACATGATGACAAACCTGTCGACAACCAAATCCTATGAGGCGGATGACAAACCCATGTCGATGACAAAATCTTGGCAGAATTGACAATAATCACATGTTGACAACTAGGTATCAAACCATATCACCATGAAAACCATATACATTACCGGACAATCTGAACCATAAACATCACTGTCAAAGCTGAAGACACTTGACATTGAATGCTGACAATGAAACTAGTGAAGTTGATACAGTTCAAGACCTCATCGACCAATGATCATTTGATGATCACTTTGATGTTGAACCACTGAAGACTCCGCTCATGCTGGACTAACAAGATCCTCCTGGATCAATCCTCTCCACTTTAAAGCTTTTGGACCACAAACGTTTGACTAAACAGATAGCAGGTGAGGGTAAAGCTCCCTCACTCTCCACCTTGCCTTGATGATGTACCAATTCATTCGATCAACCACCTGAAAGTGATGACCGTGATGATGCTGACCATGGCACATTTTGAATCTGTGAACTGTTCCATCCATCTGGAGTATGCACAACTTGTGAAGATGGTCAAACAACCTATTATGAATATGGCAATTGACTTCCCATGAAGTACCATGAATTAGTGATTCATACACATCTTTGAAAACAATCCCTACAAGATATTGTTCAATACTATTGACATGTACTAACAATCTATATTGTAGAATGACAGAGACAATCAAAGATGTTTTTGACATCAAACAAGCTATTCGACTTGATATACTTTCCTGATTCCTGATTACTAAGTGAACTTGTTGCAATAAACACATCAAACTGTAAGGTGACAACTACTGCAACTTAGTTTATCTTTGAAGGTATTGAAGTGGCTATTGATTTGTTTGAATCACTATTTCTTCATTCATTAAATGATGTTTCCATTGATTATCATTTTCCCTTGATACATAAGTTTCCCTTAGATGTATTGGATACTTTGACATTGCTTTAGAAAAGCCTTTGATATGAAAACAAATAGGCTTCCTTTCCACTTGAAAAATAGGCTTCCAAACTATTTGAAACATTAAATGGTGACACAATATAAGAGAAATTTAACACTAAATTTCCCCAATACCGACCTACATCCCTGTAACTGTTAACTTCCAAACTTGGACTAAATTGATTCATTCTGGCATTAGGAAGAGAAGCCTTAGGCATTAACTGTAATTCATGTTGTATTCCCTACTTGTGAGTAAGATGTTTGGTTTCTTTAAATATAACTTAAAAAGTTTCTACCTCTTTGATCAAACTATCTTTAAACTGTGACTCATAACTTGAACAAACATCATGTTGATTCTTATGTTGTTCCTTTACACACATGATAACAAATCTCTTATTTGAACTTATTAATCACTTCATCTGATTAGCAACAACTGAATTCAAGTGATTTTTACTTTGATGTGCCTTGACAATAAATTCAACACCATCTTTCTTAAGTTGATATTTATGCTCTCTCCTAGAAAATACTGCATCACGATCATAATGATAAGGACTTCCTAAGACAACTCCACATATGTATACTAGAACCACATATAATTCCACTTCATCAATGTAATTAGATGTAATTGAAAATCTTAATCGACATTGTTTTGTGACTTTTATCCGAGTTGATTTATTTAGCCATCCTAATGGGTAAGGTCTTGGATGATTCCGTGTATCCAAACCCAGGTTCTTAACTAAATATTCAGATATTAAATTGGCTTGTGATCCACTGTCAAACATTGTATCTATCTTTATGTGCTTAGAATTTATCCTTATGTTAAATAATTAAACTCTTTTATCCTCATTTGAAGGATTTATGTTTGATGAAGATGAAATAGTATTCGAACTTGAACTAGTGTCAGAAGTTTTACCTATAGAAACTATGGCAGTTATCCTCCTTTCATCACCTGAATCAGAACCTAGATCTTGCTAGACTGCTGCAATTGCTTTCTTTTCATCCTTCTCTTTAAGGAACTTTTTGGGCGTAAGTTCTGGATGAAGTTGTCAACACTTAGATTCATCATGATCGATTCTCTGGCAATGAGAACAAGGAGGTCTTTCCTTCTGAGCTATTACTGATTTATTTCTCTTCAAACTTTTCTTCCCTTTACTGTCATTGGAATCCTTGATTTCCAACTCTTTGGATGATTGTGGTGAAAATTTAAATGATCAGCCACCTGATTCAATATGTATGGCTTGAAAACACACTTCATAAAAATCATCAAGATTAAACATCAATAATGTATGTTGAAAATATGAATGTAAACAACCAATGTATTTTAATAAAGTTTCACGTGTATACAACGAAATACCAAGTGCCAATGCTTTCTTTCTGTACTCTTGAGTAAACTCCCAAACACTCTTCCCTTTACTTTACCTCAAATGTTGCCAATCAATAAAAACTTGCTACATGTATCCTAAAGGATAGAATTGTTTCCTAAGAGCTTTTAAAAAATTATACCATGAAGAGATGACTTTACCTTTCCATTTTACATCTATCTGAGTTTTACTTTCCCACTAGATTAAAGATGTTACCCCCATTCCAAGTGTAGCTAACTGAATTTTCGTTTTATCATTAGAAATGTTCTGAATATGACAATACACTTCTAACTGCTTAATCTAGTTATCTAACTTTTCTGGATTCATTTCGCCATCATAAATAGGTAACTCAAATTTTACATCAAGTTTCAAAAGAGATATTTTCTTAGGTTTCTTTTATGTTTCAGATTCTGCATTGGAAGAACAAGGAGAAGAAGATGATGATGGATATGACAGAGGTGAAGGAGGTTTATCAGTCTTGCCTTTACCTTTGTCCTTCTTCGATGTCTTTGAATAAGAAGTTGCATCTCTCCTTCTTATCCTCGTATAGTTCTCCCAACATATGTTGCATAGTAAAAAAATGCTTGCTGAAACTGTTCATTGCTCATCTTAGTTTCTGGTATTTTAGCTGCATCAAATCTTGTCATGTTTGACTTATCATATGTCAAACTGATATAGAATTGATTAATGCCATTAGTGAACATAATGTTAACTGAAAGTTCTTTTATCGTGATAAGTGCTTGAGAATAAATACTTTACGATAGATGATAAACATAATCAAGATTCAAAATAGAAGTGAAAATAGAAAACACATAGTGATTCCAGACAACAACATTGAATACGGAATTCATCCCTGATGGACTATGTCTTCGGGTCCGCTTTCAAGATGGGCGGCCACTTTATCAGGATTGAATTTAGAGGAGGTTGATTACATGGAAAATTGACAAAAATGAATGTGCATGCAGGCACTTCTGGTCAGTGTCATAAGAAATCTCTCTGAGCTAGCTTTCCAATGCTTGTCACGGTTCCCAATTCTGACTCTGGATGCTCCTGTTACACTGAAAACAAAATAACCTGTATTCTTTAGAATATGAATACAAAACTCAGAAAACCCTCTCTCCTCCTTCAATGGTCGAATTGATGATTTATAATGCTTTGGATCCATTCTAACTTCTTATGCCCAAGATTGGCATGAATGGCTAGCAAAAAGGGTTTAAGGGTCTTGGTCTTATCATGGTTGAACAACTAAAGATAAGGTTGCCATAGTAGTTGAATTAATATAGGTCAAAACTCAACTAACAAACCCAAATTTGAACTTTGGATAAGCACAAAATGTAGGCGGATTGCTGATCAGGTGGAATAGGTGACTGTCAACATGTGACCAGTTGTGGTCTAATTGCAAGCTGACACCCGATGCTAACTCCTGATGGTTCTGGCTAATGGTTAGCGACATTTCATGTGACAATGCTTTCTCCTAGTGGTTGTGGCAATGACATGGTGATTGTGATGGGAACTGTTTCATGTAACCTCCGCCGCTTGACTTCTATTCACATGGCATGCGGTTCCACTGTGGGGTTCCGATGCAGTCTACCCCCGACTACGAGTTAACTACACCCTTAATAGTCTGCCACTGAAACTGTTCACATGGCCCTGCTGTCACGGTTGACTCCCTGCGCGGTTAATCTAGCATTTAGGCGTTGTTATAAGAATTTTACAATATATTATAGTTTATTACATTGTATTGTATTGAAATAACCTGAGAGGATATAAAGGATGAGGTTGAAGGTTTTGATTTGTATTGTAATGTGTATGACCTGAATGGGTTCTATATTTAGGTGTTATGGTATTTAGACGTAGGTTTTAATACATTTTTAAATGTTTGGATTAGGTTCTAGGTTAGGGTTTATGGTTTTGCATTATGTTTGTAGCATAGGGTTTTAGCAATGAACTAGGATTTATACTTCATGACTTGTTTTAGTTTCTGGATTTTGACTTGCATCAGATCCTGTCATGGTCGACATATGAATGACTCTTCGCTTTCCAATTTCTGGATCAATCTCCTCGAGGATTCCTTCTCCATGTTGCGGCTTTGGCCTAGTTAACATTCACTGACAAATTCTACAAACACAACCCGCTCCGATACCAAATTATATGATATGAAATGATCATATGTCAAACTGATATAGAATTGATTAATGCCATTAGTGAACAGAATGTTAACTGAAAGTGATTTTATCGTGAGAACTTATTGAGAAGAGAGACTTTATGACAAATGATAAACATAAGTAAGATGCAAAACAATAGTGAAAACAACAAACACACAGCGATACCGGACATCAAGATTGATTACGGAGTTCGTCACTGATGGATTACGTCTCTGGGTCTGCTTTCAAGATGGGCGACCGCTTTATCAGGATTGAATTCCGAGGAGGTCGAGTACATGGAAAATTGACCAAACTAAATGTGCATGCAAGCACTTCTGGCCAGCTTTCCAACAGCTATCACGGTTCCCAATTCTGACTTTGGATGCTCCTGTTACACTGAAAATAAAATAGACTATATTCTCTAGAATCTCAATACAAAAGTCAAAAAACCCTCTCTCCTCCTTGAATGATTGAATTGAGGATTTATAATGCTTTGGATGCATTCTAACTTCTTATGTCCAAGATTTTCATGAATGGCTAGAAAAAACGATTTAAGGGTCTCGGTCTTATCATGGTTGAACACCTAAAGATAAGTTTTCCATGGTAGTTGAATTAATGTAGGTCAAAACTCAACTAAAAAACCCAAATTTTAACTTTGGATAAGTGCAAATTGTAGGCTGTGTGCTGTCTGGGCAGAATAGGTGACTATCAACATGTGATCAGCTGCAGTCTAACTGCAGGCTAACACCCAGCGCTAGCTCCTGACGGTTATTGCTAACAGTAAGTGACATTTCATGTGACAGTGCTTTTTCCAAGTGCTTGCGGCAATGACGTAGTGACTGTGATGGGAACTTTTTCATGTAACCTTTGCCGTTTGAATTCTATTCACATGGCAGATAGTTTCGCTACGCGTTTCTGACATGGTCTATCGCCGACTGCGAGTTAACTGCACCCCTGATAGCCTGCCATTGAAACTGCTCACATGGCCCTGCTGTCACAGTTGACTCCCCGCACGGTTAATCCAACAGTTAGGCGATGTTATAAGAGTTTTAGAATGTATTATATTTTATTAGATTTTATTGTATTGAAATAACCTAAGAGGGTATAGAGGATTAGGTTGAAGGTTTTGATTTGTATTGTTATGTGTATGACCTGAATGGGTTCTAGCTTTAGGTGTTATGGTATTTAGACTTAGGTTTTAATACATTTTTAAATGTTTGGATTAGGTTCTAGGTTAGGGTTTAGGGTTTTGCATTATGTTTGTATCATAGAGTTTTAGTAATGAATTAGGATTTAGAATTCATCACTTGTTTTAGTTTATGGATTTTCACCTGCATCAGATCTTGTCATGGTCGACTTATGAACGACTCTTTGCTTTCCATTTTCTAGATCATCTACACTAACTTAACACCTTCAATTGAGATGTATCACTTAATTAGTAATTTTAAAGCTAAATTTCAAGTTAAATTTTATTTTTGACTAGAGAAATTAACAATTGGGTTGATCTAGGACTCACATGACATGACTCAATTTTGACCACTACCACTATAACCCCTAGGTGAACCATGCCTCCCCCAACACGTGGCTACAAGAAAACTCAGGGGATTTGAACCTAGAATCTTGTGGTACATAACATTTCATTTGCATGGCAATCACCAATTGAGTTATCCCCGAGGGGCTCTAAAATTGATGTATTTTTGACTCAAAGATCTTTTGTGTGTGTGTGTAAGGTTAGGAAATTTATATTAATTTTTTGAGAAAATATATTAAAAAAATACTTACTTGGGAAACTAGAACAAAAGTAGAGATTCAAAATATTTACACTATTAATCACAAAAGAAACCAATTTGTCACTTAAACTAAAAAGATAACTAATCAAAATACATTGCTAGTGATTAATTTGCCAAAATAAAAATAGTGCCACTATAGAAAATGTCAACCAAAAAGATGGATTTCCTAATCATGTCATGTTACTGGAGATTCCACCTAGATTGGTGGAGGAGAGTCACTTTCTTCTTTAGAGGGGGTAAAAATAATGTGTACCTACTCCTTGGCTAGGAAATTTACTTTTCTATCTAGGTTCTTGATTTTCTCCATTATTTTTGCCATGTAGCCTAGAATATCTTGTTGAGTTTCTCAAAACTCAACAAAAAATCTTCCTATAAGAGTTTTGATGTGCCAATATAATTTGATTTCCTACATATAAGAGGTTTGACAATACTGAGTTGAAGTACCAATTTTTGGGATCTATTCCTATCTCTCTTTCAACAAGATGGTCGAGACTGAACCTATAATCCTGATGGACTTCCTCTTCCACCTTAACTATAATGTGTCAAACCACTTCAAGAATGAATTTTGCATAGTGAGCCATAGCTCATATGGCTACTACCTATGCACGAGGTTGTGAGGAGGACAAAGGAAAGGTGTTTGAGCACGTAGAGGGAGTAGCTCTACCCCTTCCACTACCTTCACATCTAGTAATATACATCTAACCATAGAGGGTGGGGAGGGAATAGGTGAGACAAAACCAAAGGGCATAAAATTGACCCCAAGTAAAAATAAGGGAGGTGAGAACCTGTTGATGGTGTTGGACCCACCAACATGTCAGGGAATCTCCTTGGTAAGAAGTCCCAACTAGACCTCAGACAGTTTGGTATAGGAGTCCCAGCAGTGGGTCATATGGTATCACCTTGACTATGGTTGCCCACGGAGGCAAGTAAGATGTCCTTGTTGGTAGCAAGGGAGTGACATATGCAACAAGTCAAGGGAGGTCATGAACGGTTCTAACACATGAAGGGTGATGTGAGTGTGCCCCTTGGAAACCTATGAGAGCACAGAGTTAAGAAGGGAACACATGAGGAAAGATGCATCACAAACTGCTTAAACCAACCCAAAGTGATTGTTAAACAACAACACATTTTAGTAATATTCATACATACTTATACAGAAAATTCCATATATGCATGCGTAAGAAAACAAATACATATATCATTAGAGTAAACAAGTTAGTTGAATACAATAACAACATATACATGAAATGTGTTGGCTCTATTTCTAATCATACAATAAAACCATGACCAACCACTAGTTCTAATAGTGGAACATTACAGTCACTGCCGCTTGCTCCTCCAAATAGATATACTAGCTCTACATAGTAGAGAAGCCAAGGCTCGTTACAATACTCTCCAAGATTTCTCTAAGATACTCCTATCAGAAGCTTGGCTAACCAAAATCCCTATCAATGAGTTATGAGGTACTATAAATAGAAAAGGGAGGGGTGACCCTTGACATTCCCCCTTTGTGACTGTTCACCTACCCTCATGACTCTTCAACTACTCTATGACTATTACATTCAAATATAGACACTTGGACTTCCACATTATAAGATGTTACGTTCAATCTGCACATGTACCCATGTGAGAAAAAATAGTCTTGAGAAAGCCATGCAAGACATCACTAAGACTCAGACAGTTGTGAGACGACAAACTCTTTGACATCTTCATGGTGGTCGACTATGACAAGCTGGTGCCAACCTTCATGGTTCGTGATGGTGTCCGTGCGCTCAATGGTGACATCCTATTGAAAGTGATCTCTTGCCTCTGTTACATCTGGGTACACTGATTTGTCTCCTTTTTCCAACTCGTCCAATAGCATGCACATGGTGGTCTTGGGTGCGGCCAGACCAAAAACACATTGATGCATAGTGTTTATGTTGATCTCCATGTGTAGGTAGGTGGCTATGCGTGTCAACTATCAAACTACATGTTCATCACCAGTTGGACTAAATTCATGTCTTCGCTTCAATGAGTGTGCCAAACGGGTGGGATCGCATGTGTGCACACAATGACATCCATGCTTCTAAATACCCTTGCATGCGATCAAGAACACTGCTCACTCTGTCTACTACATGCCAGCTACTGGATGGGTCCATAACCTATATGGGCATAGTTTCATTAGTCTGTACATGTTGTGCCACTTATTGTACCTATTCTCGCTGCAATCTATCTCCCATATATACAATTGTTGTTCTTCCTTGAGTTGCTGCTTCAACACATGCAACTCCTTCTCCATTTCTCTTTCTTCCTTTGTGTGATCTTTGTGTTGCACTGTCACCTCATAGCCTCAATCTCCAAAGCTGTCTTCATCACAGGTGGATATGCTTTGAACTTGCAGCTTTTCTCTGCCTTCATGCTGTCAACAAACTTCCTCTTTCATTTGTCACATGTAGGTGTGCTACCTTCTATTACTGCTGATGGTGCTACTCGTTGTGACATTGCTGACATTTCATCTTAATATCCTTGTCCATGTTCAAATTGATGTCTTCATAGATAGGAAAGTTCATAGACACTTGATTGGCTGCATCCCAAGTTGTTCTCTGAATGGTGTCTTTGACTCTCCTCTCCTGGAAGCCATTGTACTTGTGCTTCTGAGAGGCATACAAACACCTATGATACTTGGAGACATAGAAACACTCATGACAAGCAATCTGTCAGTTGAAAACCAAAACAAACTGGAGGACTGACATGTAACATACCTGTGTGACTATCTGTGAAGATTGCACAATTTTCACGGGGAGGCTGGGGGACTGACTGCCAAAACTACGCAAGGCACAGTCTGGGCTATCAGGAGGCTAATTGACTGCTAGAACTACATAATGCATAGTCCAGCGAGGACTGCTAGATGCTGAGATTGTGCAATGCACAAATTTAGCTAACAAGTTGTTGGCATTATGATACATATGTTGTACTTGATGGCAACCTGCTCATCTCAGATGATAAATTATAGTGCAGCAAAGTTCACACACTTTCATGAAGATAAAAGTTTCTTTCATGTAGAGAAAAGTTCACGCACTTTCATGCAGAGAAAAGTTTCCTTCATGTAGAGAAACATTCACGCACTTTTATGCAGAGAAAATTTTATTTCATGTAGAGAAACGTTCATGCACTTTTATGCAGAGAAAGGTTTATTTCATGTGGAGAAAAGTTCATGCAATTTCATGCAGAGAAAAGTTTATTTCATGTGGAGAAAAGTTCACACACTTTCATGGTTGGTTCATGGTATTAGTCCGACAGTTTTTGATCCTATGGTTTTGGTCCGT
>APFE030343169.1:0-20500 GCA_000404065.3 Pinus taeda
TATTGTCACTTGTGAACATTTATTCCACCCATTTCCACCATTCTTCATCATGTCATTTATTATAATTTATCATTTAAATCCATTTTATAAATGATTTATGCTCTCATGGATTAATATTATTTATTCTCCTTTATTTCTAATAAATTGATTATTATGCATTATTTTACCAGTGATAGTTCTAATAAGTTGGTTGTAACCTTATTTACCATATTTAGCCTCCAAAGTAACTTCCAGATTGAAGATTTGATTTTTAAATCAGCCAATTCAGAAATTCGCTGGTTTAAGGAGTGACAATTTTACGGTTAAGATTCTGAGCAAATGAAGACGAATTTGGAAAATCCGGAATATGGGTTTTGTCCAGAACGGGCCCAATTATCTTCTTAAAGAACAATTTTCCCAAATTCGGCATGTACAGGGAGAAACACAGGGTTCTTTGAGCACGATTTTCTGAGATTTACTGTTGCGGCCGCCCTCCAAATCTTAGCTGCAAAGCCAAATACGCCTTGTTCTTGTTGATCAAATGGTTAGAATCAATCCAATTTTATAAAACAAATCATGATTGTAATTATCTATGCTCTGATCTTTCTCTATTTAATGAAACCAAAGATCAGAGGATGGGGGGATAGAGAACGACTGTTTTTATAATTCTAAGTTTCAGAACCAACTTTGATCATGGAATCTTGTTGAGATCTGATTTTGTATACTTTTGTTAATGCAATCAATATAAAGGATTTGGTGTTCAATTCGTCCCTGTATCTGAAGTAAGTTACGGCGGTGCCATTGGAAGCTACGGGCCCGACTCCAACAGACACTTGCCGTTGTATTGTTATACGGTAAATTGTGTTTGGTTTGCTTATTTCTATTGTTTCAGCAATCTGATATATCTTTCATGTGATAGACTATGCTTTATACTTAATATCTGAATCTGAATAAGTTCTTTAACTCATGTCTCTGTATTACGCAGAGTGAATCCATTTGAATTGCATGTATTTCCATAGCAAGATATTTGTATAAATGTTATCATCATTGGATTCATATAAAATAAGTATTTGCGAGGCTTGAAGACAATATTACTTTGTTCAGAAACGTAATCATATCATTCATTATTCTCAGATTGCTATAGTAATATAGAACATGTACATACGGATGATGATTTGCTGTTCCATTTGATTAAACTGTCTACTTGTACAAAAGATTGCTCCTTCTTTGTATGTAAATTGATGCCAAGAATTGAGAGTGTTGAACTCGCGAGATTTAGTTTCTTTCTTGCTGTTTCATTTTACTGCTGTCCATTTCATTTCATGCTGCTTTTTGTCATTTCCTTTTTACTTGCATTCATTGGTTTGGTGTGGGAGGAGGATCAAGGTTGTCGTGAGACACAACAGACGCTATTATGCTCCCAGATCCATGATCCATACTCTAATTCCTTTTGCATCAATTTCTAGAGGAATGAGTTATTGCTACTATATCCTCGATTGATGGTTGTTTGTATGAATGATTTAACAATTCAGTTTCTTGCTGTTTCTTTTTCAAGCATTCATTTACTTTTGGGTTTTAAGCACTATACTACAAAACATTACTCTTAAGTAAATAGCCGCCTCAGACAGAGTACACTCTTGAAATAAAAAGTCGTCCCTAGGTTGATAATTAATGTGAGGTAATTAGGAGTTTAAAAGACACCTTTTTATCACTCCATAACCATGACTTTGCATAGAAGCCTCATTCTTCTTCTTCTTCACTATTATTCTAGATTTATACCCTAGAGGCTCCCACGGGTTGAGTTGTACTATTTCATTGAATGCGAGCTACTTGCACCCCTTTTAACCTTAAGTTGGCTTCATTGGACTCATGTATAAGCCACTTTTGACCATGAATTTTCTACAATATCAAACCATGCATTCATTAGCCTTTACGTGTTGACACCTTTTTCCATGGAGGGAACATCCCCCAAGTGTCAATGACATGCATTTGCCACCTTACATTAAGCATAGGAATGTTCAAGTCCTAGGAAGTAGTGCACATTCCCTTTACACTCATTCTCTCCACTGTACTATAGGAATTATTTTATTCCTTTTATGGATTTATAATATGAAAAAGAAAAAAAAGAAAAAAATATTCCAAAAAAAGAGTGGGAGCATGACAATTTCTTCATCATTTGATGGCAACAAGAGTAAGTCATGTCTCCTTTAAAAAGAACACTTAAAATGAGTCTTTCCTTTATCGGGGTCAGACTTAGTTTAGCTTTAGGGAAGCCATAACCTTGTTCTGATTCATTCCTCCATTGGTTGGTTAACTCTTCCAATCATATGGAGAGTTTGTTGATGCCTCTTGCATTGCAAACTTATATAAAGTTATTTTATGCTACCATAAAGTCACATCAAGAAGTTTTTCTTTTCAAGGGAATTAAACCTATTGTCATCCATTCTGCAGCGTCTGTAGACTTATTTCTATCATCCATATATGGTCTGCCAAGTTATTCTCAATATTACATCAGTGACTTAGTCCTTTACTCGTGATAATTAAGAAGGTCCCCATTAACTTCTTGCTAGAGGGTCTACTCTTATCAACTTCCACAAATTGTTGTGAGAGTAGACCTAGAATTGTACCCTAGCCCCATTTACATCATTGACAGGTTATCTTGTGCTCAACATTAATCAACATTATGGGTCTTTAACTGAGTGGTTTCCCTTGTGTTCGGCATAAACTTAAATTATCACACATTGGGATTTGCGTAGTACCTTAGTTTCCATTTGACCATATTGGTGGATTCCTCACCTCTATGTCAGCTTTCCTTATTCGTTGGTTCATAGGATTATTTTCATGTGCTAGGTACATCTTGTGCATGTCGTAAATGTACTTCAGAATGGTTACTTCATCTCTTTCCATCCGAGTTCTTCCAAATTATTGGCCTGTGCGTTACACTCGTGCTGGTTGATGTGGGATGCCTTAATGCCTTTCTTACAGCAGATCGTTTCCCATCAAATCCAACTCATTTCTCTGGGAATTAGGTCTAGAGTATTTTTTTAGTACCTTGGGGTTTGCAATCATTAGTGGAAAACTCCTTCACCATCGACATTGAGAATGCTTCAATGTCTCTTGATTGGTATATTCTTTTAAGTGTTTGACTTCAACACATCTATTCACACTTGTTAGATTTTACCGGGGTACCTTGACACTCATTATCATTATTGGTGAGTTGTCTAGCGTTTGTTAATGGTATACATCAATGACCCGTAATGAAACGATTTCTCACATGGTCGAATTCATCTCATTTATTCCCATGGTGTAGAAATGTACCATCTGCGATCGGTGAAGACTTTAGGTTGTGTCAACATCTTGGTTCAATTGAAAATTCCTTTAGTTTTCCGCGAGTGACACCTCTTAGTTTTATATGTTACAATATTTCACAACAACATCTTATATGTTGGCACCCGAGTTTATGCAGTACCACTATTCCACCTATATGACTTGGTACTTTTATGAGGATTAGTTATGGAACATCATTGATCAGATATTCTTCTATGAGATATTAAGACATAGCTTTGTTTTGTTCTTTCACCATTATGATCTGATGATCCACTATGCATTATTCAGTTCCTTCTGTACACTTATGTATACATTTTTGATCCGCATCATACTTGATCAACATACATGCTTTACTACTTATGAGCATGGGTATGCCTGCCTTAGACATGATTTTTCTTTCTGACTCCTTCCATGGGTATTTGATGGGATGGAATTTGATGATCTCCTCCCGAGTTTTTGAATGACTCCTCTCTCTATACTTAATATATTCCAACCATCATGTTCCCCTCTGGCCTCATATACTAGGGGGAATCTGTTATAACATCATTCAACACTCATGTAGACTAATGCTCTTTTATGGCCCTCGACAATCCCTTTTTGCATGCAGACTTGAATTTATACTAAAAAAAATATTTTAAAATCCTTACATGACTCTTCCCATACATAAACATCTACATACATGGGTCCCATAACAGTATACCTGCGTATACATTTTTAAATATGAAAAAATAAAATAAATTACTATTTTTTCAGGTGGGGTTTACCTGTTTTATGGAGAGCTCTCCTACAGGAGCCTGTGGCCTAACTGAAATAACTAATTTGAGGTGGTATATATACACCCCATGGATAGGCCTAATTAACATAATAAAAATGATATCAACATTATACTCGATTTATCCTAGATCAACTCTGCTTTTCCTATGCCTCCTACATTCTGAGTCTCTTGGAAACACTCATTTCCTTTGCAGAGATGCTCAACATCGTTATATAGCATCTTCTTACACTTATTAGAGAGGTTGTCTTCGTGGCTTAAGCTGGACAGATTCAGAGGAAGGATTTTTTAGTGCCTTTAGCCTAGATCATGTTGTATCTATCCTGTACTTACTGTTGTTAATCAATAAGAAGCTCATGTCTTGTTCCTGATATATGTTTTCATCTTATGAACGATATTTTGAATGTTTATATGTGATGATCTAATATATTCTTATTTATGCACATTCAATTATATACTATGTATATGCTTCTCTGATTTATTTGCAAGTCTTCACATCGGGAACATCTTCAAATATAGGAACCTCAAGTATGTCTCTGAATATAAATTTGATAATTCAAATGTTTAGCATGCTTGATTGAGTGTTCTTTTTTTATTATCTTATCTTTCTCTGTTGAGGTTTTCAACCCTTTCCTTACGGACCTTTTCCTGCCAACATTTTTGGAAACCTTTGAGCACTACTGAGGGGGGGAGGGGGGTGAATCAGTAGTGTGGATTATTAATAATTTTTACCAATTAAAACTTTTGTAATTAATTTCACATGTATTAACCAGAAACACATTAGATTGTCTCATATACATAAACCATTTATGTAGTTAAAATAATATAACCATGTCAACAAAAATAAACAACACATCAAAATACATCCACACAAGAGACACAAGCTATTTGGTTGAAAACCCTTCACTATTAAAAAACCACCCTTGATGTTGTTGTACTGCTTTAAATCTTCTATTTAGAAAAATATGTCTTTCACATAGATTTTTCGACTCCCATCAGTTGGGAGACTTGACCTCATATACAATAGGCCAACACCAATCAACCAGGAGACTTGATACTACTGATAAACTCAGAATACTATGTTCTCACATGGATATATGGACTATAATCCCCTGAAATCCACCACAATCAGTGATCCTCCCCCAACTTCAATTGGAATATCCAACTCCGATTAGATGGAGAAACTGTTCATTTTGCTGAAGCTTCTAAATTACTGCTTCTGCCTCATGAAGTCACTACTCCTCTACTCTACGTGGATCTCATTTCATAATTTTTCAAACTAGATCCCAAGACTTTATGTTCAAACCAATTTAGGTCTACAATATGATCTCCAGCAGCAGGACACCATAAATAAATCAAGTAAATTCACCACAATGATATTCTCTCCATTCAAGGAAAATAGTGGCCACACTTCATCCAACAAAAATTGAACAATAATATCATCAAACTATAATTTTTTCATAATACAATTAACATCATACAACACAATGGCTATGTTCCAAATTCACTAGGAACACTTGCAAAACAAAAGTGAGAGTCTCAAATATGGATCTATACCAAGCTCTCCATCTCTACAATAACTCTTCTTAAGTTCTTTACTTCTTTGATATGCAATCTGAAGTTCTAAATCAAAACATTACTTCAACAAATAGATCTCCTAAGTCTTCTACCATTAGCACATATATACTGAAACAATCCTTCTCACAAATAGGTCAGAAGCATACTCACATAATGCAACCTTCTTTTACTCACATACACACACCATCAAGTCAACCAACAACTCTATTATTTTTTTTCACATAAGTAAAATACAAAATACCCTGAACAATTATCCAAGTGAATATCACAGGAAAATACTATGGTTATGTCAATACCAAGGACACCTGTACCATGGTAATCTCCAAACCTATACCACGAGAAAACACCTTGCTTATGTTAATACCATGGACACATGTACCATGGTAATCTCCAAAACAATACGACAAGAAAATATCATGGTTATGTCAATACCAAGGACTCATGTACCATGGTAATCTCCAAAACAATACCATGAGAAAATACCTTGGTTATGTCAATACCAAGGACACATGTACCATGGTAATAACCAAACCAAAAACATGGGAAAATACCATGGTTATGTCAATACCAAGGACTCCTATACCATGGTAACCTCCAAAACAATACCATGGGAAAATACCATGGTTATGTCAATACCAAGACTATCTGAACCAAGATAATATCAAGTGCCAACTTGCTCCACACACACATACCAATACCATGGTATTTCCAATACCAATAATACATGTACCATGGTAATACTCTTGCAACATCATCATCAATCCAACACAAGGAAACACAAGGCAACACCATACTAACATCAAGCTACATCATCAAAGGCTGACATCAAGGGTTGACATTAATGCCAACATAACCAACTCAATTCCAACTCAACTAGATACAACCATTCTACAAGGAAGGAATCCACATGTCTACTAGAATACATAGGGTTGACATCAATGCAAACATGATCTAGTTGCCATCATGAACCAATGCAACATCAGCTAGCTGGAACCATGCACACCATAATGCCAACATAGATGCGTATTTGACTAAAGGAAGAGATTCTAGCTCCAAAATAGAAGCCTCATGTAGAACTTCAAGGTGTTTTGGAGCATCCACAAGTGGAGAAGCAGGAAGGAGGCCAAGTGGAGGCACCCACTCAACAATAACCTTGCAGATAGGGGACGAAGAGAACCAGAGAGGCTGACAAGTTGGTGCAAGATGCACAAGAGCATGTGGGAGCTCCTACATGCTTACGTAGGTAGACGAGGTCATAAGATAGATACACTAGTTATATGGCTATCATGACATAACTCATTGAGTCAGAGCCTTCTTCATTTGAGGAATAAGTTTTGCAACCAGTGTGGGTTGATTCCATGGTGGAGGAGTGTGACTCCATCATGAAGAATAGTGTATGGGAGGTGGTGTGGAGACCAGAAAACAAGTCAGTATTTGGTTATATATGGATTTACAAAGTGAATCATGCTTCTGATGGGAGCTTCGAGAAGTACAAGGCCAAATCTGTGGCTAAAGGTTTCTCACAGGTAGAAGGAGTTGACTATAAGGAAACAATTCCCCCTGTGGCAAGATATTCCTCAATCAAAACCATTCTAGAATTAGTTGCGCAGATGGGTAGAAGATCCATTAGATGGATGTGACGATCAGCTTCCTCAATGGTGTTGTTCAAGGATAAATTTGCATAGATCATCCAGAGGAATTTGAGACTTATGACAGGGAGACACATGTGTGTAGACTCAGGAGAGCCTTGTATGGTCTCAAGAAGGTGCCTTGAGCATGGTACACATGGATTCACACATATCTCAGTGGATTGTGATTCACCAAAAGTGAAGCAAATGCCAAAGTTTATCACATTGGGGTAGATAGAAAGTTTCTTATCCTGGTATTGTATGTTAATGACTTGATACTTAGAGGGGATTAGAAGTTCATAAATTCTTGGATGGAGGACCTTGCAAGAGAACTCAAGATGAAAGACATGGGCTCGATGCATTACTTCCTTGGGCTAGAAGTATGGCAGGTGATGGTGAGTTGTTTGTGAGTCAGGGGAAGTATTCCTCTTAAATACTTCATAGATTTTACATTGAGAACTGCAAGCCTATGGACACTCTTCTAGCTAGAAACTAGAGGAAGGAGGATGCCTCTTCAAGAGAGGGAGTAGATGCTACCATCTACAGACAACTTGTGGGATCCTTGATGAATCTAGTAAACACAAGGCCCAACATATTCTATGCAGTTAATGAGTTCATTCAAGCCATGGTGAATCCTACCAAGTTGTATTGGAATCTAGTAAATAATGTGTTAAAATACCTCATAGGCACAACTAAGTATGAGTTACGGTACAAGAGGATAGAGGGAGTGGAGCTCCAAGGCTTCACTAATACAAATTGGGCAGGGATTTGATTAGATAGGAAAAGTACTTCAGGTACTACCTTCAATGTTGGGTTTACAACTATTTCTCATTATGGCAAGAAACAAAAGAAGGTAGCACTCAACTTAGTATAGGTTGAATACATGGCCACAAGTCAAGAAACATGTGAGGCCATATGGATGAGGAAGATACTTGTGGGTCATTTCAGTTAGGAAATGGATCCAACAATGATTTATTGTTATAATTAGAATTACATCTGAAACTCTTTGAGGATCTAGTATTTCATGACTGGTCTAAGCACATTGATATCAGTTACCATCACTTACGAGATTGTGTGCAGAGAAGAATTATGATGGTATAATAAATTCCATCTGAGGAGTAGGATCCAGATATCTTGACAAAGGAATTTTCAAGAGGCAAATTCAAATTCCATAGGTGCGGGATAGGGGTGGTGTAAAATCCCTTTCTTTCTAAGAGGAAGTGTTAGAATTTGTACCAAGAAAGGATCAATTTGACTTGCGCCTTAGTCAATTTGAGTAATTCAATTTTCCACATCAACATGATGACTTGGATTGCAGTTAGCTAGAGTGACATGACCTTATCTACTAGTTAAGTCATTAAATTCGAGTTATAGGCTTGAAGTAGAGTTGTGCATGTAGTGATTGTTGAAATTTAGCAATCTAGTTCAGTTATTTTTAGTTGAACTCAGTTGAAGATCAGTTGAGTAGTAGAACTATTGTTAACCCATTAATCTCTCAGTTAAACTAGTCAATCAACTAAAAATAGCTCAAACACGCATGGAATTTGAATTTTCTAACTGGAGTGGGCGAAAAGGCACATTGGAATTATCAATTGTATACTGGTTAAGTGTACAGGCTTGGTAATTAAGCAGATGATTAATTGCTTGGGAATTTCATAAGGAAATAGGGAATTCCCCTATTCTTTAGGAGCTCAATTTATCTTGAATTGCAAAAAGAAATAGGAGGAACTTGAAGGCTTGAATTTACTAAGTGTTGGCCAGATCAAAACAATAAAAAAAAGAACAATTTTACAGTGCAAGGTGTGCTTCAGAGTTGAAGCAAAACATTATAATAGTTTCTCATTCTCGTTTTTTTAATGAAAATCAGTGTAGGGGTGTTTCTCAATTGGTTCCTCTATAAATCATTGTGTTCTTGTGGTTTTGATGGTTGCATGTCATTGCATGTGTTTCTAAATTGTGATTTCCATTTCACGTAATTGTAGAGCAAATTTGTAATCACTTGTTTTTTGTTCGAATTCTGATCACTAGTAGAAAATTTCTATTAATTTCTACACGATGTTGATGCTTGATTCGACCCTCCTTTAGAAACTGGCTCCTTCTATCAGTTTCTCCATGTGTCTCCCTCACTATAAGACTCCATCTCATATTCTTTTGATAAAAAATCACTCCCTTGAAGTTACATTTTCGCCCTGGATTAAAAAATATATCTTAAAAATATCATTATTACATTAAATGAAAAGCTTGCAATCCTAATCTCAAATTAATATCGCATAAAAAACCTTATAATTATAAAAATAATAAATAATTAAACAAAATTAATAATCAAAATATAAAATTTAGTTAAAATAATAAATAATTATAAATTAATATGTAATTAATTATAATTTAAATTTAAATAATCAAAATACAATAAAATAAATAAAAAAATTAAATATAACATATAAATTAAATACATAAAAATCAAATATAATAAAACAAAACAAAATGCACATGAATTAAATTATAATACAAATAAAATGTAAAATAAACAAAAACTAAAATTATATAAAATAAAAAACTAACTTACCATAAGATCCTTGCTTCCTTTAACTAGAGTGAAGGTGGGTACGTCATGCCCACCCAAGAAATTAAAAGAAGGATAAGGCATAATCAATGAACGAATGCATGTAGTCTTCTAGGGTCGTCAAGTCCAACCGAACGCTTAAGTAACTATACCATTCTAACCCGACATGAATATGAGCTATTTGATTTAAAGCTCCGATGGTTATGATGCCGGGCTAATCGGCACGCCACTCTGGTGGGCCGTCGGGCTGTTCGAGTGGGGTGGAGGTTGGCCGTTAGCCCTTTGCCTTACTTGGGCGGTTTAACGGCTCACTGGAGTGGCGGACCGTTTTCGTATCGAACTTAAATTGGTAAAAGTTTTCTTTTTCTTTTGTTCATCTAACAAGATTTTATATATATAGAAGCATTGTCTAACTTATAGACTAAATAGCTTTTTTTCATCGGAATTCACCAAAATTTGGTACTACATTTCACGATTTTGTGTTGTTTAAAATACATTTTTGAATGCATAAATGGATTCAAAACCCTAAAAGTCCCTTGGGCCATTGGAATTATGTAGATTAAATCATTTACACTCAAGCTTTTAAAAATATTTATTGGATTTTGATTAAAACTAACCCGAAAAAATATCGTGAAAAAATAATTTCGTTTATAAGTTAGACTACGCTGATATATATGTGTTATATATTCATTTGAAATTATAATGTTATATATAATATGAATCTTCAATTTGTATTAATATAATTATATTATTAACACTATATAAAATTAATTGCTTATGATATCTAAAAAAATTATTTAAATTTTTAATTTGTATTCAAAGCTTAAAACACACACGCACACACACACACACGCACGCACACACACACACACACATATATATATTATATATATATATATGTATATTTTAGATTGTATTTCATTAAACTCAAATTTTATTTCTAATGGTTGAATGGAGATTGTGCAGGTTTAAATTCATTTGCAGCATGGGAGGAGTATTGAAATAAATTTTTCAACGAATTTAATAATTTGAAATTGTTTTCATATTGAAAAGTCAATTTATGTATTAAATATATTTCTAACATATTGTTTCATTATGGGTAGAAAATTTTCACTATATTTTATTGAAGATAAACATTAAATTCATTTTATAAAGCTAAGTGAAATTATTTTTTGCGGTGAAGGGTGGGTTTATATTTAAATTTTATTTATCATTTTGTTTTGCATTGGAGGACTAATTTGAATATTTTCTTTTTAATGCAAGAAAAATATTTAAAAATCTTATTATATGAGATATTTGAATGAAAGGTCATATGTATTACATTTAGTCAAAATAATTATCATTAATGTAATTTTAGTTGGGAAGTTAGGAGAACGAAATGGGAAACTAACTCCTAGCCATACAAAACAAGATCATGTTAGCACTATGTAATTCCTTCAGGCTGAGGAGAGGAACCCAAAGGTAACCACAAACCACTTTGAAGCTGGAATCTATCCCTTCTAGCTTCAGAGAAGGATCTCTCTGTCAAATATTCAACCACTTAAATCTTAGGCTAGGTATAATGCTCAAAGGGGAATAGTGTTAGGGTCCAACCCTAACCCCCTCATTTATGTAATAGGATCGAGTCATAGTTGTAGAGTCAATAAAGCCCATATTAATAATTGTAAGTGGTTAACCCACATTTAATGAAGGGACCACAGTTAGTTGCAAATGGGCCATGGTATTAGATAGATGGTATTAATAAGAGCCATGGTATGCATGTATGAATCCTATATAAAGGATAGAGACTCCCCTCGAGGGGCATCGTGTCTTATTTTGTAATTGAGCTCAACTCTATTGGAGGTTGCCCCCTCGAAGAGGCAAGTGAACATTGTTTTCTGAATAATAAAATACTTGTTGCTATTTCTCATTGTTCTATGTTCTGGGTATATTTCTTCGCATATTTGGTATTTTGGCATCGTCTTGCAGGTTAAGAGCATAACAAGTGGTATCAGAGCGCTTTCCAGAACTGGTGGGACGTCCAATTTTTAGCAAATTTTTTCTGGCTAGAGACGTGTTCCGACGTCTTTAAACCATGAGATCTTTCGTTGAGCGCATAAACCTACGGATTTGGGGAGGCATGCACGCAGGAAATACAAGAGGTGGTCACACTTGTTGGACTCCCTTGTAACCCATGTGGGTACCCCTTCGAGTAGTAGTGCATTAGACTGCACCGCACATAGACTGTCTTCCAAGTACCCTCTGGGTATATCAGAAGCCCCCTAGCTCCCTTGAAACCTCGTCATAGATAAACCGTCGACCATCTTGCTGCTACAGTACACCGAGAACAACACTCGGAGAGATTACTCGCACGTATGATAGGGTAGTTGGGTTGTACGGCTAAGGGTACGGTTGATCCTCCTTAGTTAGTGCCCTGAAAAATTGGGCCGAGTACTACTATCAGACCCTTATGTATATTGCAATCTGTAGCACCTGACACTCCTGGAGACCATAGTTCCCTGATCTATCTCTAGATCACGCATAATATTTACCAGATCATATCTCACAAGTGGGTTTTTCTTGCCGCAACAGCAATCAGTTCCACCATTCAGATCTATCAGATCAGTCATTCAGATCCATCATATCCATCAAATCCGCAACAACAATTAGTTCTGCCATTCAGATCTCTCAGATCAGCCATTCATATCTCTCAGATCCATTAGATTCATAGCAGCAATCAGTTCCATCGTTGAGATCTCTCAAATCAGCCATTTAGATCTCTCTGATCCATCAGATCTGCCATCCAGATCTAAGTAGTTGTGTGGATTCTTATACCTGGGCATGATTTTTGCAGGACTTTAGGCAGCATTGACATTTCTAGGATTTGGCTACTACAGTATTCCTAAGCAAGGAGTAAAACTTTGTTCAGAGTAAAAAAAAAAAAAAAGAGTCTGAGACCCCTTGGGGAACTTATTGGTGACTTAGCCCATCAGAATCAGGACGATGAGCTGAGCAAGGTGGTACCATTCAATTGTTAGTTCCAAAAAATTTGAGCGGTCCCAAATTTCAAGTACATCAGATCGATGCATGGTACAAACTAGAGCTCAAGCTATGGCAAATGAGAGGATCAACAAACTTGAATCAACATTGAATGAGGTCGTGTTGTAGCTGCAGAACTTAAATGCAACACTTGGTAAGGGCAAGGTGGAGGCACGCGCGGAGGCATATATTGGCAATGAAAACATTGAGGGCGAGTCTAGTCAGTCTCTTCACCTCTTTGGCACCCACCAACAATCCCATTCGCAACCACCCAAGCTCGACATGTATAAATTTGATGGCTCTCACTCGGCCGCATGGATAGCAAAAATGGAGCAATATTTCACACTAAATTACCTCCTGGATGATGCAACTTAGCTTAGTGTGGGTATCATGTACTTGGACAATGAAATGTGAAGGCCACTGTGAAAATGTCAAACTTCAAATGGGGGATTATTAGTTAAAGACCCACATGCTTGCCATACACATGGGAGGGTGCGACATTGTTCTCGGTGTTGAATGGTTGCACACACTTGGCCCAATCATAATGGATTTCCAAGAGTTATATATGAGCTTTAAGCAGAACAACTACATACATACCCTCTGCGGACTCTAGGCAGGAGCTCCCTCTATCATCAGCTCACATTGGATGGAAAATTTGTTAAAAAAGGGCCACGAGGGAGTTATAGCTCAATTCAATTCCATCCAGGCCTTCGAACCCAATTCTCTTCATATTCATCTTGAGATGCAATAGATCTTAAACAACCATCTGCCAGTCTTTTACAAGCCTCATGAGCTTCCACCCTCGAGAGGGGAACATGATCATAGCATTACTTTGGTCCCAGGGACCCAACCACCAAATGTGCACCTGTATAGATATTTGTTCACCCAAAAGAATGAAATTGAAAAAATAATCAAGGAACTCTTGGAAGCAGACGTCATTCATCCCAGCATTAGTCCTTATTCTTCGCCGGTGGTCATGGTTATCAAGAAAGATGGGGAATGGCGTATGTGTCCAAACTTCAGGGCCCTCAATAAGTTGATAGTCCAAGATAAATTGCCCATGTCGGCCTCAATCTAGATGGAGGTTTCTATGGATTTCATTATGGGTCTTCCAAAGTCAGGAAACAATCTAGTCATCTTGGTGGTTGTGGGCGGACTTTCTAAGTATGCTCATTTTTGCGCCCTACCCCACCCTTTTACACTGACTTTGGTTGCTCAATCTTTCATGGATCATATTTGCAAATTGCATGGCATGCCGACCTCCATTGTGTCTGATCGTGACCTGATATTCACCAATAACTTCTGGCAGGAGCTCTTCCAGCTACAAGGTACCCAACTACAACTCAGTACTTCATATCATCCACAAACTGATGGTCAAACTGAAGCAGTCAACAAATGTTTGGGGACCTACCTTAGGTGTTTCACTTCACAAAAGAAACATTTCTGGGTACAGTGGTTACCTCTAACCGATTGGTGGTATAACACCAACTATCATGCCACCACCAAAATGACTCCATATGAAGCAGTTTATGGTCAACTCCCTCCTTCCCCTACTTCTTATATCAAGGAATGCTCAAAGGTACAAGCAGTGGATCAACTCCTATAGAACCGCACAACCATGCTGGCCCACCTTCGAGAGAATCTTCATCAAGCCCAGAACTGCATGAAGCAACAAGCAGATCAACATTGCTCAGAATGCCAATTTCAAGAAGGGGATTAGGTATTTTTGAGGCTACAACCATATAAGAAAATATCACTCAAAGACAAGGGTTGTCATAAATTATCTCCAAAATTCTACGGATTGTATCAAGTACTTCAGCGCATTGGAGAAGTCACCTACAAGCTAGCTTTTCCACCGGCTACAAAAATCCATCCAGTCTTCCATATCTCATGCCTCAAGAAAGTGATTGGGAACCAATACAGAAATCAAACCAATCTACTTGAAGTGGATGAAGAAGGATCAATCTGGCTCCAACCTGAACAGGTTCTTGACACATGAGAATGACACCTGTGTGGTCGCACAATCAAAGAATTCCTCATCAAGTGGAAAGACACCTCTCCGGAAGATGCAGCCTGGGAACCGGCTACTATCCTTCAACAATTTCTGCAGCTTCAGCCTTGAGTACAAGGCTATTCTTATGGGGGAGGGCATGTTAGGGTCCAACCCTAACCCCCTTATTTATGTAATGGGATCAAGGCATAGTTGTAGAGTCAATAAAGCCCATATTAATAATTGTAGGTGGTTAACCCGCATTTAATGAAGGGACCACCGTTAGTTGCAAATGGGCCATGGTATTAGATAGATGGTATTAATAAGAACCATGGTATTGCCCCATGGTATTGCGTGTATGAATCCTATATAAAGGATAGAGACTCCCCTCGAGGGGCATCATGTCTTATTTTGTAATTGAGCTCATCTCTATTGGAGGTTTCCCCCTCGAAGAGGCAAGTAAACATTGCTTTCTGAATAATAAAATGCTTGCTGCTATTTCTCATTGTTCTATGTTCTAGGTATATTTATTTGGTATTCTCGTATCGTCTTGTAGGTTAAGAGCATAACAAATAGATTTAACAATTTTCTAGCAAGGGAGAAAAAAGATCCATTGGGCATGGAGTCATGTTAAATTGATGATTTTCCAATGAGAGGATGAAGATATGAGGGATCTTTTAATGACAAAAAGGTATTTATTCCTTCTAGTGTTTTAAATTAAATTCGTTGTAGAAGGGTGAGCGAAGGAATGATGGAAAAATGACATATAAAACATCTAACTGAAAGGATGAATTTTAAATTTCATTAAAGGGGAAAAACATTATTTTTTAGTAAATTATAACAGCGCAGTTTGACAGTGTATTCTGAGATAAATCCTTGTTTAACTAAAGAAGAAAACATACATTCAAAACATGATGATAACAAATATAAAACTTACAATAAAAGGAAGCACACCACCATTTGAAAATGACATAGGAATCCCTGTAAAATCATACCTCAATCTTCTTCATTCACTAAAAATATATCAGAAAATTCCAATACACAGTGTCTCTTCTTCTAAACCCTGACAAATCCCTTGCTTCATCAAAATTACAACATAAATAGATTAAAAAAAATTTAGTTCCCGCCTGTAGGAACTCAATTCCCTAAAAGGATTTACGCTTCTTCCTACTGCAGCGAATATAGAACTGCTTTTCTAAAAATTAGGAACTACTTTGACTAAGGCTTTTCCAAACAATTCTACATTGAATGAAATTCCAAATCGAGTTTCGAATTTCTTAAATGCCTCGAAACATTAACCATGACCATAAAAATTAATTACATAAATTTTAGACATGAATTCCATGGTCAAAGCACCGACAGTGTGGAAATGTAGCATCAGCACTGTGTTACTTCCTAGTCTATTAGAAATGCAACAAAGAAGTGGAACAAATTGATCATTTGTATAACTCTAATCACTGTCTGAATTGATCAATGACTAATGCATGTGTGAAATATCTTGGACATGATCAACTACCCTTTAAAAATCCTCCTTTCATCTTGCAAACCTACCATCTTTTAAAAACTCCACCTACAGTAAAAATGCAATGCCTGAGTGCAATAACTGCTATTTTTCAAATATATCTTAAAAGGTGAACCGTGTTGAGCTTATTTTTTGTCAATACGTTAATATCATTATAATTCTTCTAAAGAAATAAATTTAGCTAATTCCTACTCACAGATTTCGAGAAAATAAATAAATGGTTGTAGATGACAGTGGCTCATTTCACGAAAACCATGAAGCATTTTGACCTAAAATTAAGTGATTTTATTAATATCATCCCCATCCATCTCTATAAAAAATTCATGGGAAACAGGTGCAGGGTTTAATAGATATGGTGAAAATATGTTTGCAACATTAGCGCAACAAGAAAACATAGAAAAAAAGTGCAATGCCTGAGGGCAAAGGCTTCTTGATACTCTAGGAGCAACAACAAGGCTTGTGAGGCTCCAGACCAGTTACATGGAATGTCAGGCTTCAAAATATGGGTGGAAAACAAAGCTTTGAATATTTGATGCAGGTAATCAATATGAAACATAGTGAGTGAAATAAAGCACAATGTATTTTTCAAGCACAACAAAGAAAACAAAACAAGCTAAGAATTTGAAGTTTGCAAGGTCATCTGTGAATTTTCTCTGAATGGTAAGGAAAAATTAGACAACATTGAATACAAACCATCCATGAAAACTATGGATTAGAACTTGGAAGTGGTGGTAACCCTTTGTGTCGAAGAAATGTAGTGAGTGTCTCTGAGCGTAGTGCCTCCCCTCAGACTTAGCGCAACACACTTCAAACGATGCCTTGGAAGATTTTGATGGAAGAATGAATGGATCTCTAGTAATTTTGGATGTTAAAACAAGCATTTGAACTCCAAAGGTGACAAACTCGGCTTTCAAGGGAAATGATTTTGTTTTTGAACCTTAATCATGAAAATGCAACAGTTTTCAGAAGCACAATGCATGTCTAATAATTGTTGTGTTGGTGATGATTTCATATGACAATATTATTTGACACCCTAATTGACCATACTGACCCTTAAAATTTGTGCCAATGATGAGAAGACAACGCTCACTATGACCTTACTCATGATTTTATTATGAGACATGACCCTAAACCCACTTAACTCAACCTTTGTGCACTCATAAACTATTTTTACATCATCTTTCACACACTCTATCATAATTACATCAATAATAATAATAATTATTCTTTACTAAGACTAATAACTTGATCTCTAAGAGATCATAGAAAAACCTTTACACACTTTCCAAAATAAATTGAAAAGACTAAACTTGTTTTTTACTATTATAATATAGGACACTACCATTGGCTCTAATGGGGATGTCATCCTCCCTGTGAGGTTCCAAAGAACACCATAGACCATGTGCCTGACCATTGGGATTTATTTACTCTTAACTTGACACATAACTAATTCATGATTGACTCATGACTAACTCATGACTTATTTCACTTTGAAAATTGGCAGTAGCTCATCAAAATCTTAGGGCCTTCTCCTCGAGCTTCAAATTTTTGTGACAATTGCCCACACCTGCAAACTATGCTCTGCAATATAACTGACCAAAACTATACATGTTGGAAACTGAAATTGAAAGTTGAAATAAATACTTTTCCAACAAGCTTATTGCACACCATTTCCTACTTTAAGTTGTTCCATCGGTTTCCTGATCAAGTGAAATAAAAAATCCAATGAAACCACAAAAGCACTTTATCCATTGGTTGAGCTCATTGCATGTGCTTGTTCACAAGAAAAATTTAAAACCTTCTTACTGATATCTCATTGAAAAATTAAAAACAGATTGAAATTCAAGAAAATTAGGAATCTTGGGACCATTTTTTGTCTCCAAGAAAACTACAAAAGGGTCATCAAATGAATGAACACTGAATTTCATCTCATGCAATAGATTGTAATTTTTCTCTAGGTGGTATACATACCATGAATACAAACTTTCATCTACATCCTTGATTTCATGAAATTTCAAATGATAGCTATCATGATAGGGCTGCAAATATTCATATGAAAACCCCTATTAGACAAGACAATGATGTTGGTTGCCAAACTAAGTCTTCATCATCCATGTTTTGAGGCTCACATCTAGTCAAAGGATGAGAACCTTGGCTACATAAACCATCCAAATAATCAACTATTGGATCATCGAGAACCTAAGAAGACTACTACAATTTGTTGTATATTTGTTCCAATATGACTATATGATCTTTCATCAGCTCACAACCCTGTGCTTGAGTGATAATTTTAAAATTCTTCTTCAGGAACTTAAATGAGTCAAAACATAATGGAAAAAAACTACCTTGAATTAATTCACAATGCTCTTCATGATTCAACCCTTCAACTACATCTTCAAACTCATGGTTTCTCAATGGCTGCGATTTTGAATTGAAAAAACCTTCCATATAATACGTAGAAGGGTCATCAAATACATGAGAAGGTTGCTGCCAATTTATGTTGTTGACAACTTGCTTCCCTACTTCATTAGTAATCTTATAACTTTCTCTCAACAATTCAAATGAAGAAAAACATGAGGGTAGAAAGTTTCCACTAGTAAACTCATTATTTTCCTTATGTTCAATGTCAAAACTATAAGACTATTGAATTATAACATTACATAAATTCTCCTTCAGTAGTTGGAATGAATAAAATCACAAAGGTAAAGTATTCCCTTCACCTGATTCAATATTTTCCTTATGTTCTTCATTACTATCATAACTAGAATATGCAGGATGACTACTTTCCTTAAACTGCTAAAACTAAACATTTTTTTTACTGATAACCTGCAGTTGGTTTCTCTTCATGACTGTCTTCAAATGAATACATAAAATAATTAGCTTCTAGCTCACGGTGGCATGAATCAACAACTAAAAAATTTGGGCTAGCAACTTCTTCATTATAATTTTATGCAACATCATCAACATTAAAAACTTCAAGAGAATGCACAATGTTATTAACCCTCTATTCGAAATTTGGATCAACTATTTTTTACTCATGCTTAGCCTCATGTTCATGTTGAAAATAATACTGAGAGGGGGGGTGAATCAGTATTATCTAGTCCTTTTAACAAATCTTCTTTATTTATACTTTGAATTATTTTTGCATATCAGTACCATAAAATAATGAGCATGGACAAGAAAAACAGACAGTCACATCAAAGAACACCAGATATAAGGTGGAAACCCAATGTGGGTGAAAACCACCTGCTGCAATATGTCTCTATCTTCTTTCAAATTAGAAACTCCTTTTACAATGGTCTTGTACTGGTGCAGTCCTTTACCAGTACGCAGGCGGCAACCTGCAGAGAGCTACAACTCTCTCTCGTTTTCCAGTCTCTCCTGGAAGGGAGCTACAACCCCCTACTTCTTTTCTTTCAAGGACCACTTTTCATAAATTTTCAAACTGGATCCATAAATTTCAAATGATCATCAAGTACATATAAATTACAGTCAGCTGCAGTAACCAGATCAAAATAACAGAACTGAACCTAGAACACCTTATCAATAGAAAAATTTAGTCAACAGAAGATCTTAAGTCAGATACGCAATTTTCTTTTCACTGGCCTGCGTCGCTACGCACTTCACCCTCTGCTTCTCTGCGTATACCCGCAGAGCTCCTTCTGCTGCACTGCGTGACCACGCACTGCTACTTCTACTGTGCTGCATACAGTACACACCCAATTGCACTATTGCGCCGCGTACTGCCCAGTAGGCATGCACCCAAAAACACTGTCACGCCGCGTACTGTTTCTGTGCGTACGCACCTGAACCTCTTCTGCTCTGCGTACCCACGCAGCTTGCTTTCTTCTGCTCTGCGTGCCTACGCAATCACCCTTCTTCTGCTCTGCGTACCCACGACACTCGCCTTCTTCTGCTCTGCGTACCTACGCAGAGGCACCGTTAAACACCTACATACATCAGATTAGGGCCGAATTTGCAGATCACTAGTGTGCTACAGTTAGACGGATACCCAGATCTGATCAAGTGCTCGAGAGATTACCCCTCACAGATTCTCTTTCCACTTCACTTTCATATAGATCAAGCTTTTTGAAACAATAACCCAAATATTTCAGATCTTAAG
>APFE030343169.1:48109-64159 GCA_000404065.3 Pinus taeda
ATGAATACATCAGTTAACTCATTTGCATGTCAGTGCATGTTCAGTTCAACAGGGACAGGTGGTAGAGAATCAGATTGCTATCAGTTGTGACTATAGTTGTGCACCAGATCTTGCACAATCAATGGATTGAGTATTTCCAATGAGGATTGCACGGTGTATCCAAGGGAAATACGAATTTGGATCATTCATTCATCAGTATTCTCATGCAGGATTGCGCAGTGGAGGCAGGCAAGCAGCGAAGGAGATTTGAGCCAGTGATTGATTCAGATCTAAGCTGTATTGTGTGTAACAGAGGTGGAGATACTTGTGAGAAGTATTATGCTGTGTAATGTTACATGACTCAATCATTATTATACAGATAGTTGGGGTTTTTAGCGAGATGCTTTCCCCGGGATACATATTGTGTTAATGTGTGAATGCTCTTGATGTTTTATTGTTATTGATGCTGCTATATTGATTATCAACGTAGAGGAGATTATGTATTGTGTATGTTTTCCACAATAGTACATGATCAGGATAATCTCTGTTGAATATGTGTTAAATTATTCAAAATTTCTACATGACATGTGATGGATGGAGATGATAGAGGATGTTGAGATGATTCCAATGCATCAAGAATCATTGAATTCTGAGTTGTCAAATTTAAGTTATGAATCTTTGAAGATATAATGTGGGCGAATTTGTCTCAAGTTTAAGCTAGCCTTGGTACAAGGAGCACTTCTTTATAGGTTGGAAGTCACCCTAGAGAAGGCTATATAAAGGAGTGAGGAGAGGCATCATTCCACACATTCAAGTGCATCTACATCAAAGGAGGAGCTCTGAAATTATAGTGAAGCTAGGGCAGCAAGGACGCAAGGGCAAAGGTACAAGTTTTGGAAGGTAATCTATGAAATTTAGTGCGGGTTACCTTGTAGAGGATGTTGTGGGCCTAAGGAATCTTAGGAGACATGTTTGGTGTGCCTTGTCACCATTTCTAGATATATTCATGTTGCAGATTGGAGCTGTTATCATAGAGGTGAGTTTGGAGTCTGTTTTTGTGTCATTTTGGTGCATGTTTGGTGTATTGTTTGGGTCACAGGGGTAGCTTAAGCTACAACAGTATGTGGAGGGTTGTTTGGAGGTATGACAAGGTTATAAAGGCTCCTACAACTCAGTCATAGTCATCACTAGGAGGTTTCATCTTAAATAGGGTCTTTTTCCTTGGTTTTGAGGTTAGTTTGTTCTATTGTTAGGGACAACCACCTTTACGGTGTCTTGTGTGATAATTGAAAGGGCCAAAATAGTGGTTGAGGAGCATAGAAAAAAAACATGAAATAGAATCCCAATGGGAGAAGGATACACCAAGTTTTTAGCAAGGGTTGAGGGTCGTTAAGGGTGCCCTAACCAAAATTGCAAGTGCATAGATCCCAAGGAAATATGGTAGAAATAGGGAGTTGTAGATGTCATCTTCGTTGATGGTTGGATGCTAGGTGGATGGGTGACCTAGGAGAGGTGATCCAAGTGGATATTCGTGGCCACCCACAAATTCCACATGGACCCCCACCATTGCTTTTTTGAGTTTTTTTAGTTTCCTAAATTGTAGCACAGTTTACTATTTTTAGCAATTTTTTGGGTCCTAAACTTCCAAAGTCGTTTTGAGACCCTAAATGATGTTTTTTGGAAATCTAGCACTACCGATTTTCAATCCAAAATCGTCTTTTCCATCGTATTCCTCAGAGATATCTTTCCAATAGACTATCATGCATGTCAAACGGAGATAATATGACCAAGTTGTGACCCCAGGAAGTTGGTTGTCCAACTCACCCCGATGGGGCCCATAAATTCTTGGTGTTACATCTCCTCGGGTTAGGGTTTTGGTTGTTTAAGGTTTGATCTTATTGTTCAATAATAAAAAGGCCCTTGAGCCTCATTGTAAGGTAGTTCAGAGGCATGTAGCTACCACATCTCTTCTTAAAGATAAGCTACCATCGCCCTAGCTGGTTTATTTCCATTCATGTTTGTAAGCATATTTCAGTATTTTACATTAATGAAATGAAGTATTATTTCTGTTGCATCTCCATGTTTATGGTTATCTCTATAATTTTTTGCGTTCTTATTTAAATCTGGATAAGTGGTATTAGAGCGGTTTGCGTTTTTTTCTCTATTTTTCTTTACATGTCCCCAACGAGGTCGGGATGTAAGGAGTTAGGGCTTGAACTGGTTGAACCTTTGCAAGACTAGCCTTGCAAATCCTGATGGCCTCCCATGGTGGATGATAAGAAGGACAAGTGGGTAGGAGATCCTATCAAAATATTTCTCGAATAAGCCCTCGAGTGACAAAGGAACACGATGATGGAGATTTTTGCCCAGATCCTTTAGTGGCTACCCAGGGGCGACGCGTCACCACAATGTTTAAGGTATAAGTTAATTTTGAAATCCCCATATTCCTGGGT
Organism: Pinus taeda; assembly: GCA_000404065.3. Classification (NCBI taxonomy): domain Eukaryota; kingdom Viridiplantae; phylum Streptophyta; class Pinopsida; order Pinales; family Pinaceae; genus Pinus; species Pinus taeda. The sequence goes on from APFE030343169.1 coordinate 50,542, forward strand.
CAGATAGATGCAGATGCCATCGATAAATGGTTAAATCTACTAGATGGTTATTTTTCTGTTCATGAGTTTTCCAGTCAGGAAAAGATTAGTTCGCTCTTCTCAAAGTAGCCCCCCATGTCAAGGATTGGTGGGAAACCTACTACGAGCAAAATGATGAAAGTACAGGCTCACTATTCTCAGCTGCACCCGCTTGGAATTCATTCCAGGATGCCATCAAGGAGAAGTACTACCTTGTCAAAAGCTATGAGGATCAATACATAAAGTGGACCACGCTATGGCAGGGAAGGGACCAAGGCATGCCGGAGTTTACCAATATTTTCCATACCCTTCGCACAAAGTTGGGTATCAAGGATACGTAGCAACATTTGGTACTCAAATACTGCGGTTGCCTGCACAAGTACATCTAGGAAGAAATATAATTCCTGAACATCTCCTTGCTCAGCACGACATACCAATATGCTATCAAGGTCGAGCAAAAGTTTAAATATAAGAAGTGAGACTTTGGATCTTTGAATCCAAAGCAAGGGAAAGGTGCCCCCAAACCACAGAACAAAGGAAAAAGCCAAGGTAAGGTGGCCCAAGACAACCTACCAAAGCTGCAAGAAAAGAATAGCATCGCAAAGCCAAAAAAGGACACGGGAAAGTGGTGTATGTTCCATAAGAGCTCCACTCACAACACAAGTGAGTGTCGAACCAAGCAGTCATTGGTGGCTGAGCTAAAGGTTTCAGAATCAGATGCATGTTCCAACTTTGAGTCAGAACCCAACAAGGGGAATGATAGAGGGAAGTAGATTATCAATGCAGATCCCAACGCCACCATTTCCACCACAAAGATCTAGAAGGAGGAACCCGAAGATCTAGAGGAGGAGGAGCATCTCTTCCACTCCTAGATGTGGGTAAAGGGCTCCCCTCTACAGTTCATTTTTGACAGCGGGAGCCAAAAAAACCTCATTTTGGCAGAGGTTGTGAAGCGGCTGGGCTTACCGACCATAGCACATCCACAACCGTACACCATCGAGTGGCTTCACCAAGGACGGGACCTTCACGTGAGCCAACAATGTCACCTTCCATACAACATAAAGCCTTCATAGATGAGGTATTGTGTGACAATGATCCCCTTGAAGTTTGTGATGTATTATTAGGACAACCATACTTGTGGAAGCAACATGTTGTGTATGAATCAAGGCCTCGTGCTGTTATTGTTACTTTGGGAAATAAGTTTTACAGGATACCAGAGGTAGCACTTCCTACCACCATCTCTTTGGTTACTGCAAAGCAATGCAATAAGCTCACTTCCAAAACTGGGAAATTTGTTTTCCTGATGATACGCCCTCAAGGAAAGAAGAAGACGGTGGCCACAACCTCCACACAGGGCCCCTCTGCATGACAACTACAGATGGACAAGGTCATGGAGGAGTACGAGGACATATTCACCTCCCCCGCAGGGGTTTCTCTACACTATCAAGTCAAGCACTCCATCGATCTGACCCTAGGTGCGCTGCTTCCCAATGGACCAATCTATCGGCACTCCATTCTGGAGAACGATGAAATCAAGGTGCAGATTCAGAAGTTGCTGCAAAAAGGTCACATCTATCTGAGTTCATCACCCTGTGGGAGCCCGATCATGTTGGTACATAAGTAGGATGGGACTTGGAGACTCTGTATTGACTATCGGGCGCTGAACAAGATCACTGTCTGTAATAGGTACCCGATCCCATCGATTGATGACCTCCTGCACCAACTGAAGGGGGAAAAATATTTCAGCAAGATCAATTTGAAGTCAGTATATCACCAGGTACCAATCGAACCCTCCGATGTGTGGAAGACTACCTTCAAAGCCAAGGAGGACCTTTTCCAATGGTTGGTTATGCCTTTCGGATTGACGAATGCTCCTGTAACCTTCATGAGGCTAATGGGTGACATCTTGCAGCCATTCACCAAATAATTTGTAGTGGTATACTTGGATGACATCCTGATCTTCAGCCAGAGTTGGGAAGAGCACCTCCACGACATTTGATAGGTTCTCCAAACACTGCGGCAACATAATTTATGTGCCAATTTGGAGAAATGCACTTTTAGCATGACCCAAGTTTAGTATCTAGGATACGTTATTGATGAACATGGGGTGCATGTGGATCCAGCCAAGATCGAAGTCATTCCAGATTGGCCATCTCCAACCACTCTGATAGAGCTTCACAACTTTCTAGGTCTTGCCAACTTCTATCGCAGGTTCGTGTTCGGATTTTCTCATATCACTTGGCCCTTGAGTCAAGTCACTAAGGGAGGAGAGAAAGCAAATTCTTTTGGTCTGAATCTCAACAGAAAGCAATCACAGAGTTGAAATATCATCTCTTCTCAGCACTAGTGCTTGCATTACTAGACTTGCAACAACCATTTGAGGTCGAGACAGATGCCTCTGACTATGCTATTGGCACAGTCCTTACTCAACACAGGCATCTAGTGGCATATCACAATGAGACACTTTTAGACACAGTCCGGAAGTATCCCACTTATGACAAATAGATGTATTCCATTGTGCAGGCCTGTCGAAAATGGAAGCATTACATTTTGGGGAAGGAAACAGTCACCCACACAAACCACCAACCCCTGCAGTTCATACAAACCCAAGGGAAATTGTAGAATGATTGCCATCAAAAGTGGTCAACATACCTGCAAAAATTCCATTTGAATATCAAGTATAATAAGGGAAACACCAATATTGTTGCATATTTCCTCAGTTGAGCACTGATCATGGCCTTAACCACCATGCTCAACTCTTGTGGCCATGAGACTTCTGATTGGCCACTTCTCTACAAAAGCGACTCAGAATTTGGCCACACATACCAGACACTCTTGGAGGGTCATCATGTTTAGATTTTCACCTCTAGGATGCCATGTTATGCCACCTGGGTCACGTTTGTGTTCCTTCAAGCGAACATGCCAAGATGATTTTGGAAGCACACTATAGTTGGGCTGTTGGACATTTTGAGGTTGAAAAAATAGTGGCAGTACTGCAAAAGTATTTCTATTGGTCGAATCATTGACAGGATGTCGAGAAGCACATCAAATCATGCACTGTCTGTGCCATTTCCAAATCGACCATCAAGAAGCAAGGCCTCTATACCCCGCTGCCTACCCCTAGTCGACCTTGGGAATCCATCTCCATGAATTACATGTCAGGCCTTCCTTCCACTAAGCATGGAAATGACTATGTTTTTGTGGTCGTCGACAGGTTCTCGAAGATGGCCATTATGGCGGCCTACAAGAAGAATATCATAGCAGAAGTCACTTCTAAACTCTTCTTTGAATGAGTGTTGGTAAACTTTGGGATCCCACAGTCTATCATCTCAGATCGGGATAGCAGGTTCCTCAGTACATTTTGGTCTAGTCTCTGGTCGATGTTGGACACCAAACTCACTAAGTCCACAACCTTCCATCCTCAAACTGATGCCCAGACAGAGGTTGTTAATAGGATGATCGTACACATTCTGCACATGTACAACTCAAAGAATCCACGCACATGGGACTAGAGCCTCCCCTATGTTCAGCACAGCTACAACCGGGCTCTCCACAGCTCGACTGGCCACAGTCCTTTTTAGGTGGGCTTGGGATTCCAGCCACTATGTCCCATTGATGTGGCCATGCCATTTGCAACTACTCAAGCAGATTCAACTCATGTCCAGTCTGAAACAGATAAGGAAAACAACTTCATTGAGCACATCCAACATATTTGTTAGTAGGTCCATGACATTTTGGAGAAATCAAATGCCAAGCACAAGCAGCGACCTAATCAACATCGAGTGCCACACAAGTTTCAGGTGGGTGACAAAGTCTAGTTTCATTTGAAAAAGGAACGCCTTACCGGAGCCTATCAGAAACTCATACCACTCCGATATGGTCCTTACACCATTACCAAGGCTATGGGAGACAACGCATTTGAGATCAGCATTCCCCCATTCCTTGGCCTGCACCCAGTGTTCAATGTGGACCATCTTCGGCCGTACTTTCCACCATTACTAGACACATCCGACATTGTAGAACAACTCACACCCAGAGAGTTAAATCCAGATTGCATGGAACAAGTTGCAACTGATCGGATCATGGACACATAGATCAAGCACACTCACCAACAGAATATCCAATTGCATTGAGTTGTCAAAGCAGGCCAACTCCTTCACCTAGGTAAGCGGCTCACAAGGGACCAAGTTTAGTAGAAGTTCCCTTATCTCATGAAGGAACTCAACGCAATGGGGACCATTGCTTCGTAAGGGGGGAGGAATGATTCAGGTGGATATAGGTGGCCACCTGCAAATTCCACTTGGACCCCCAACATTACTTCTTTTAGTTTTTCAATTTCCTAAATTGTAGCATAGTTTATTATTTTTAGCAATTTTTCAGGTCCTAAACTTCTGGAGCCATTTTGAGGCCCTAAATGAATTTTTTTTGGAAATCTACCACCAATGATTTTCAATCCAAAATCATCTTTTTTGTCATATTCCTTGGAGAGATCTTTCCAACAGGCTCTCATGCATGTCAAACGAAGATAATATGACCAAGTTGTGACCCCGGGAAGTTGGTTGTCCAACTCTCTCCAATGAGGCCCATAAACTCTTGGTGTTATATCTCCTTAAGTTAGGGTTTTGGTTGTTTAGGGTTTTATCTTACTATTCAATAATAGAAAGGCCCTTGAGCCTCATTGTAAGGAAGTTTAGAGGCATTTATCCACCACATCTCTTCTCAGAGATAAGGTACCATCGCCCTAGCTGGTTTATTTCCATTCCTGTTTGTAAGCATATTTTAGTATTTTACATTAATGAAATGTAGTATTATTTCCCCTGCATCTCTGTGTTTATGGTTATCTCTGTAATTTGTTGCATTCTTGTTTAAATCAAGATCAAGAGGACTTGTTGGAGAAGTCTGATAATAGACATGTGGAAGGGTTTCCTAGGTGTTGAATGACCTAACTAGGTGTAGATGCTACAACAGACTTGGTCACTCGTGGACTATTGGAGCGAAGCATGAGAGTGGACCAAGTGTAGATATTGATTGGGCATTTATGGTCTGTTGGAGTACATTTTTATAGTTCCCAATATGGATGTCGTTATGAAACACTTTGATGGACAAAAGTAGTTGTTAGAGTGGTAGTTGTTGAGCTCAAGGGTTGATGAATTAGAGGAGAAGTTGAGAAGCCCTAGACTTGTGTGTGGAGAAGGAAATCTACAATGGATGATGAGAAGTCCTCCTAGCCCATGTTCATTGTGGGAGATGGACATATTGCAGTGATAGGTGGCAACCTTCTGTGCCCTATGTTGGTCTTCATTAGAGTAGCACAGGAAGACCATAGTGCGTTAAAGTCCCTGAGTAGCTGAGGAGCAGTATTGGGAATATTGAGAGTTGTTCATAAACAAAGTTGTGAACAACTCGACAAGATTCTCTATGTGTTGTGCCTTTGATGGACCAAGGCACAACTAGTGAGCAAATTGATAGCTAAGGTCCAGTGGCTATATGGAGTTAGATCATTGATAGAGGTAGCGCTGTAGATCGAGAGCTAAAGGACCAGGCAGGTAGAGGGTATGACCAAGGCAATTTTGAGGATCTCTACATTAGCTAGATGATTAGTGTATCTTGTATGGGAAGATTGGTTATCGATGGACTGAAACCAAGCCTTAGTTTTGTGTCTTGTAGCAGTGGATGTATTAGGACCATTATCCTTGGTGCAGGATACATATACTATTGTATTATATGTTGATTAATATAACGAAGTTGGGTTGAAAATTGTAAAAAGCTTTCCATTTTTTGTGCACTAGTAGATTTACTATTGTTTATATTGCATTGTGCAAAGTAGTATCATTGTGACTCTTGGTTTGGTAGTGTTAGAGATTTTAAGATTCTATCCTCGACCCAAGGTCATGGAAATTCAACATGGTATGAGAGTGTATCTGAGCTACTTTGAGGGACAGTGAATCAAAGTGTGCACTGCAAAGCAAATCAGAGGGAGTTGTGGGTGTCTAGATTTAGTTGAAGACATGGAGATGTGGTCTTGACTAGCTGGGTAGCGAGATTGGATGGGAGTTCTAGTGGATTGGTGCTAAGCCTGGTGAATAACAGTTTGTTGTAGGGTAGATTTTTGATCATGGAATTTTGTTGATTTGTCATGGATGGTTGGGACAACTCGAGGGATGCTTTGATATGGAAAAGATCAGCTTGATTGATATGGATTCATGTGATGGACTACATATTGGAAGGCTAGATTCTTCAACGGATCATGATGTTACATATTCGAGATTGGAGGGGTTTGCATGAGTGGTATTTGATCCAGGAGGATGAGTTCTTGCAGTATATAGCTAGTAGAGTTCGTGTAGATTCAAAGGGATTCTAGCCTTAGAGGGAGAATCCCTATGGAGGTTTTGGATCTTCATGTTTGGATGTGATGAGGTAGAGGCACTACTGATATTTCCAGGTTCATTCTATAGGGTATGCTGTTATGATGGATGCCAGATGGACTAATGTCACCAGAGATGATGATGATGAGTTACTTCCTATTCTTGGAAGTACCTCCCTCGCTAAGAGGGAGTGCTGATTTTTTGTAGCTTGAGAGGTACTTGAAGCCTTGACGATCAAGGGTTTTGAGGAAGAAGCTCCACAAGTGATCATGTGGGCTTGAAACCCAAGCTTGGGGATTTTCACCCATTGATGTTTGGAAAAAGTATGAGGAGACTTTGACATGCAATGGATGGAGATGATAGATGATGTTGAGACAATTCCAATGCATTAAGAATCATTAAATTTTGAGTTGTCAAAGTCGAGTTATGAATTTTTGAAGATATAATGTGGGTGAATTTGTCTCAAGTTCAAGTCAACCTTAGTACAAGGAGCACTTCTTGATAGGTTGGACATCACCCTAGAGAAGGCTATATAAAGGAGTGAGGAGAGGCCTCATTCCACACATTTAATTGCATATACATCAATCGAGATGCTCTGAAATTACAATGAAGCTAGGGCAACAAGGATGCAAGGGAAAGGGCACAAGTTTTGGAAGGTAATCTTTGAAATTTAGTGTGGGTTTCCTTGTGGAGGATGCTGCAAGAATGAGGAAGCTTAGGAGACCTATTTGGTGTGCCTTGTCACCAGTTTTGGATGTGTTCTTGCTACAAATTGGAGTCGTTGTCACATAGGTGAGTTTGGGGTTTGTTTTTGTGTTGTTTTGGTGCATGTTGGGTGTATTTTTTGGGCCGTCGGGGTAGTTGAAGCTACAACTTGTGGAGGGTTGTTTGGAGGTAGGAGAAGGCTATAAAGGCTCCTCTAACTCAATCGTAATCATCACTAGGAGGTCGCAACTCAAACAGGACCTTCTCCCTTGGTTTTGAGGTCATTTTGTTATATTGTTAGGGACAACCACCTATAGGGTGCCTTGTGTGAACATTACAAGGGCCAAAACAATGGTTGAGGAGCATAGAACAAACAACAAGAAAGATCAACCCAATGGGAGAAGGATACACCTAATTTTGAGCTAGGGTTGAGGGTTGTTAAGGGTGCCCTAACCAGACGTGCAAGTGCACAGATCCCAAGGAAAGATGGAAGTAGTAGGGAGGTGCAAATGTCATCTTGGTTGATAATTGGATGCTAGGTGGATGGGTTTCCTAGGAGAGGACTGATTGGAGAAGTCTGTTAGTAGACATGTGGAAGGATTTCCTGTAGAAATTTTGAATAATATAACACTTATTCACAGAGATTATCCTGATTATACACTATTTGTGGAATGCATGCATAATACATAACCTCCTCTACCATTGATCATCAATTTACAGAATTAAAAAAAAAAATCGCATGCGCACATTGAAACATCAATCACACATATCAACACAGTATGTAATGGGGAAAGCATACAGCTGAAAACCCCTGACTATCTGTATATTATAATGATGGAGAACATGTAACAATACATAGTAAAATACTCCTCACAAGTACTCAGTACTATCTCCACCTGCTAGACACAAACTAGCTCAGATCTGAATAAGTCACGGGTTCAAATCTCCTCCACTATTTTCCTGCCTCTACTGCGCAATCCAAGTTGAGAATAGATCAGATCCATGTTTGAATTCCCTTGGCTTGTACTGCATAATTCTCATTGGCAATCTCAATCAATGATTGTGCAAATCTCATTCACAGCTATAGTCACAACTGATAGTAGTCTCACCCTTTCACCCACCTCTAACACTTGTCTCCACTGAATTGTCCATGCATTGAGTTAACTAATGTATTCTTTAGTTGATTTATGAGTTAATAATTAGTGAATTAATTAATAATTAATTCACATCACTCATCACTAGTGTATGTGTCAGTTAGACTAAATACAACTAGTTCAACTAAGTCAAACTGAACACAACTACATCAACTCCTCAATCAACTCCACCAAACTCAATCACTTGAGTTCTAACTGAAGTCTATCATGCAATATCTCAACTAACCCATAGGAAAATCGTATTTCCTTCTGGCAGTTGCATGTGCCACATTCGTAGCTTGAACTGAAGTGCTACAAGAGGATAAGATAATGTTTATAGTCCAAATATTATTAAGAGCTAATGATATTCGACTGTTCTATTTTTTGACTGGCAATCTAAAAATACACTCCGCCCATATGTCTAAAAATACAGGTCCATATATTTTTACCAACATGACCAATCATCCATAAATAGCATCCTGCAACTCATAGACCATGATCCATATGTCTAAATATAGACATAGTCTAAAAATAGACTTTGCGCCAAAAATAGCCTGCGAGCCCACTTAGTGAAGGCGACTTCTTTTCACTAAGCTCCATCATCTTGTTTCATTTTCGAAACTCCCTCTCAACAAGATATGGATTATCTTCAACCCATATCTTGCCTCTGTGATATTCGAATTTTCTCCTGGTGAGCGCCTTCGTTAAGATATCAACATCCTGATCCTCCATGGGAATGTATGAAAGTAACATGATACTCCGCTGCACACAATCTCTGATATGATGGTACCTGATGTCGATGTGCTTGGATCTATCATGAAATACTGGATTAGAAAAGAGTTTAATGCAACTCTGGTTATCACAATAAATCACAGTAGGCTCCAAGTGTGACCCGAACAACCCGACCAGGATCTTCCTCATCCATATAGCCTTGCATGTAGCCAAACTTGCTTCCATATAATTGGCCTCTGCTGAACTGAGTGCCACAGGTCTCTGCTTCCTGCTGTACCAAGAAACTGCTGTTAACCAGATACTGAAGATCCCTCCAGATGTGCTCTTTCTGTCCGTTGGGCTCCCTGCTCAATCTGTATCCATGAAGCCACATAGCTTCACCTCATCCTCTTGTCTGTACCACAATCCATATCCCGATGTGCCTTTGAGATAACACAATACATGCTTGCCTGCCTTCTAGAAGAGCTTGGTTGGCTTAACCATAGCTTGTGAAAGCTGGTTAACAGCATAGCATATATCGGGTCGTGTATTGACCAGATACATAAGCGACCCCACCAACTGTCGATAAACAGTGGCATCCACTACCTCCGCTGAAGTAGCATCCTCCTTCCTCCAACCTCTGGGAAGAGGAGTATCAACAGGCTTGCAGCCATGCATGTTGAACTTCTCCAGTATCTCCGAGGCATACTTACCCTAAGAAATAAATAGTCCATCACTGCGCTGCCAAATTTTGTAGATCCATCTCGAACCCACCACTGATTTCCCCTCCGGTCTTGGGACAATCTCCCATGCACTGTTTCTGACAATCGAATCATACTCTTCCACCATGGCATCTACTCATGTGGGATCCTCGACAGCTTCCTCGAAATAGGATGGCTCAGTCACGACACATTTTCTCACAAGAGCCATGGATCCAGTGTACCGATCAGGTGACTATCTTTATCTGCGCTATGCTATAGGTGGTCCTACAACCTTCTCTGCATGTTGAGCCAGTCGCTCAGCTTCTGTAGTGCGCTTTCGCCCTTTGATGGTTGGCGCTGCATGAGTGGTCTCTTCCACTCCATGAACTTCATCTTGTGGTTGATCCACATCTTAAAGCTCATCCTTAGGAACTAATAGCTCCTCATCTACATGCAAGTGTGGCTCCCTCTCAAGTGAACACTTCATGGCTTTCTCCTCCTAAAATTTGATATCCCATCGCACAACAGTCTTGCGACTATCTGGAAAATACACACGATAGTTGTGGGGCGTATTAGTGTACCCCACAAATATCCCAACCTCTGCGGTCAACTCCAGCTTCTTCCTGGCATCCTTCATCACAAGCATGTAAACAGGAGAACCAAAAATCCTCAAATGGGAAATATCAGGCCTCTTACCAGAATAAGCCTCCTCGGGTGTACTCATGCCAAGTATCTTGTGAGGACAAAGGTTCTACACATATACTATAGTATTGCATGCCTTCGCCCACAAGTGAAGGGGTAGGCCCTGATCATACAACATCGCTTGTGCAACACCCATGATCGTTCTATTCTTTGACTCAGCAACCTCGTTCTGCTGTGGGTTATGGGGAGCTATGAGCTCTCTTCGAATCCCTTCTGCGTTGCAGAAGTCTTTGAACTCACCAGAGATGAATTCACCACCATTTTCGCTCCTAAGAGCCTTCACCTTCTTCCCGGATTCCTTCTCGACCAGAGCTTTGAACTCACAGAACTTTGAGTATGTCTCGCTCTTCTTCTGCATGAAGAAGATCTAGCACTTTCAAGAGAAATCATCAACAAAGATCACATAGTACTTGTGCTTTGCTATCGAAACTACTGAGAAAGGTCCACACACGTCTGTGTGAATTCTCTCAAGGATTGTCGTGGCGTGACTATCCTTCTCGTGAAAGGTGGCTTTCACAAATTTTCCCAAAGTACACCCCTTGCACTAATCTGACTGCGCAAGAGTGCCTTTAGGAAGCCTAGTAGAAATTTGCTGCAGTATCTTCAAAGCTCCATGGTGAAGGTGGCCCAATCTCTAGTGCCATAGCTTGCCATCATCCCGGCTCACCACTCCTTCTGCCTTGCATGCCATTGTTGCGCAACCATCTACATGCAATTGATAAAGGTTCTTGACTCGAACCCCTATCTTCCAGGTTTCTCCAATTGTCTTACTGCGCAGGAAAGCCTTTCCCTCGTTGAAGACAACATCATATCCCTTGTCTTCTAACATCGCCACAGAGATAAGATTCTTCTTCAATCCTAGAACATGCTATTATACGGGAATAGTGTCCACTCAGATGCTGCTATTCCCACTAAGATGGGTGGCTATCTTAGAAACAAACAATCAAAGTCTACTATTGATTCCTTTTATAAAAATAGATGAGAGGAGAACCAAGAGGGCAAACCTGAGTCTTGCGCTCGATTTCCTCTCTTTCTTGATAGAGTTTTTCCGCTTCTTCTTTGTCTGCCCATCTTCAAAAGGACCTGTGGAATCACAACAACATACTAATATGCAAGAAACAAGGATCTAAATTCATAAATAATGCAGGATCAGATGTGCATTAACCATATACATGCATATATAAACAAGTACACAAGAATATGGAAGGGAACAAGAATAGATTTTTTCAGATGAAAAGTAGCAAGAAGATTACAACCATGTGCTCTGACCCAACATCATCCTCCAACTAAGAAGCCCTTCTTCACCTCAAGCAAAGCTAAATCACCCAACACTATGAATATACACCAGAATACCAACAACACTTTTCTCTATATAGATTACAAAATTCCAGCCTCTGGATCTCTTTGATGAGGGATCCATATATAGATGATTACAGAGAGGTGAGTCATCTTTTGGGATCTTGATTAGTGTCTTCTCTCTGATAGTTCCTGCTTCCTCTTGGAGAATGATGATCTCTTACTCATCCCTAGTCGAAAATGGAGTGGCAAGTGTCAGAGGGGAAGCTTCTGGAAGATTCCATGATCTTCCACCTCGCATTTTGTCCTTGCCATTTGTCCATTCTCGACCATCGCACCTTGTACATTGGGAAGGTGATATGCATCGCACCCTTTGCATTGAGCTTTCAGTATGGTCCAGTTTTGACCATTTATGAGTAGTTTTCAGTGGAGAACTTCTGGGAGATGATGTAATCAATTGACCTTGTTTCTTTAGGCACTGAAGCAACACTTTTATGGACATAGGAGCCCTTAATTTATGGACATTTATGATTGGGGTTGAAGTGCCCAAAAATTTGTATAACACATGCATCACTTCCTTCAATACGAAGGATTTACCAGACTCCCTCTCAAAGGAAATGGTACCGATATAGGTCGCACTATATCTACCATCATCGCCCATCTCTATGTGCACTCCAAGATCTTTCTCATCTAGATTAGGAAACAAATCACGATCTCCTATCATGTGAAAAGACGCACCAATGTCCAAGAACCATACCGATTCCATCACACTTGATACCAAGAATGTGATCAGAGAAAGATCCAGCTCAAACTGCGAGGCTATGGCCTCTCCCGCTGTAGATCCAACAGCTTGCTTATTTTTCTTCTTCTGCAGACAATTTGTGGCATAATGTTCGTGCTGGTGACAGTGAAAGCACTTCACCTTGGACATGTCCTGCTTCTTGCCTTTCGCACTAGAATGAGAAGCTTTTTTGTTCTTCCCCTTATTTGCTTTGGTAGCCAAAGCACAATTTTCTTCATCAGATGCCTTTGATGAAGATCCGTCCCAGGTATTCCACCTTATCTCCTCTTGCACAAGATCCAACCAAAGTCTCTCCCATCCTAGCAATTTATCCCGACCATTGATAGAGTCCTGATAGGAATGCCAACTCTTCGGAAGACCAAGGAGAGCCAAGCTCACCAAGTCCTCATCATCGACAGTCACCCCCACACTTCCCAGCTCATCTCGGCATTGGGTGAACTTCGTGAGATACTTGGGCATACTGTCTCCATTCTCACACTTAATGTTTCTGAGTTTATCCTTGAGCGCCAACTTCTTCTGGTCACTCTTGCTTTGGAATAAATATGTCAACGCTTTCCATATCAAGTATGGAGAAGCCTTTCCATGTAGGCTGGATACAATGTGATCCTTCATGCCCTCCAACAGAATCCTTCGACACTTTGTTGTCTTCTTTTGCCAAGCCTCAACTTGAGCTGCATCAGTAGGCTTTGGGACTTCAGCATCTATGAACTCCTTCAACCCATTGTCATCTAACACCACCTCCATCTTGTCTTTCCATGCAATATAATTTGAGTTGCCTTCAAGGTCATACTCCAATCGCAATCCGTTGAAAGAAATTTCAACTTCGACATCAAGAAAACACTGCTGCAAATTCGAATTCCACCTGCTCAAAACTCAACCACTTCTGATCTAAAATTCGTGAGAACAAAGTATTTCTCGTACAGAGATTGACTGTATGGGAATTTACCAGATATCTCACCTTCCAAAAGAAGGATGAATCCAGAGGCTACCTGACCTGATTATAGACTCTACCTGAAGAAATAAAATGTAATCACTTTCAAAATAATAGATCTGATGATCAACCTCACTCTGATACCATGTAGAAATTTTGAATAATATAACACTTATTCACAGAGATTATCCTAATTATACACTATTTGTGGAATGCATGCATAATACATAACCTCCTCTACCATTGATCATCAA
>APFE030343170.1:9742-30045 GCA_000404065.3 Pinus taeda
AATCCATCTTAGCTTCTACGCCTTTCTTTAAACCATCCATCTTAGATTCTGTTCCTTTTTGTGCAAGTGACACTTGTTGCACTTGGTCTCGTAATTTTGATATATCATTTTACATTTCTTCCTCTTCTTCATGAGTCATGCTAGAGCTTTCAGGTCGCCTACTAGGTGTTTTCATTTTCTTTCCTCGAGGCATCAATTACCGATAATAAGCTTTACTATGCCCTTTGAATTCCTTCAAAATAATTTTTCAAACCAAGCTTAAGCAAACATTTAAAAAAATATACACACCTTTTTTCACTTTGTAGGAGCTTGATATTTCCTCTGATGTATCTCTGTAATTTCGAATCATCCAGTTCTAAAATTATGACCTGCAGTAGCCCTTTATGTCCTCTTTCCAATGCCACCATTTTTACCCCAATTGGATTCTCCAATGAAGAGTTATGCCAAATCTCCCATAGTGACCTGATTACAGACTAATTCAATAGAGCGAACTTTTACGACATGCCACATGTCCTTGTTTTGACCTTTGGCTCTAAAAAATATATACAAGAAACTACAGTCCGTTCTCTTTCTATACCTTCTTACGAAATTTCAATCTGATGCTCAGAGAGAAAGTTATGACGATTTTCCCCAGGTCACCTGTTTTGAAGGTAATTCAGGATTCTGCAAAAGGACAAACTTCCTCAGATCATATCTCCGAAAATATAGCACGGAAAGCTTTGAAATTCGGATCTGAGATTCAACGTGATGTCTTCTCAAATGGGTTCTTTTTTTTAGCTTCTGAAACGTCACAGAAAAAAATTTATAGCGAAAATTTCACGATGACCTGTTTGGAACCACAAAACCCTAGAATCCAAACCTCTGATACCAAATGTTATGAAACCAGCTCAAGAAAAGATAGATCAACGCCTTAGAATTCAGCCTCTTCAAGGGGGAAACCTCCTTTACATTACATAAATGAACAATTCTTGGATGATTCAAATGACAAAACCTCCTTTCTAAATATAGGAGTCTAAGGAGTCACAATATAACCCAGTCGACCTAACAATAATAATATAAAGCCACAAAAATAACAATAGAGGGATTCTATGGGGCAAGTAATAACAATATGGGAATAATAGGGGCACAAAAATATTAATAAGGGGTACAACTGCAATAGTAATGGGGTAATCACTAGTATTATAGGGACCCAACACTAAGAAACTCCTAACATCTCTTTGATTTTGTGGAGGTGGGACCCTTTGGATGATGGCTATTTTGTTTGGGTCCACGTGCAGTCTTTGCTAAGATATGGAATAACCTAGCACAGACCCTTCAATCATTAAGAATTCACATTTTTCTAGATTGAGAGACAAGTTCATTCAATGCATTTACATAATACTTTGCCTAGGTTAGTTAGGGCTTATTGAAAATCACAGCCATAAGGTGTAAAATCATCCATATAAATCTCTACAACATCATGTACTAATTCAACAAAAATACTCAAGATTGCTCTCTGGAAAGTGGAAGGAGAATTATATAAGCCAAAAGGAAGGACCCTATAGGAAAAAGTACCCCAAGGATAGGTGAATGTGGTTTTATCTTGGTCTTCTGGGTAGATTTGGATTTGGTTGTACCCACTGAATCCATCTGGGAAAGAAAATAACTTCTACCCTGCCAGACAATCTAGCACTTGGTCAATGAATGGTAGGGGAAAATTATCCTTCTTTGTGGCTTTTTTCAACTCCCTATAATCGACACAAATCCTCCACTTACCATTCTTCTTAGGAACTAACACTAAAGGAAAGACCCACTCACTATCAGAGATAGGGTAAATGAACCCTGCATCTAATAGTTTTTACATTTCTTCTTTGACTATGTCTTTAAGGGCTGGATTCATTCTCCTCTGTGGTTGCCTGACTGACTTCCAACCTTCTTTAATGTATATGTGGTGAGTACACACTGAGGGGTGTACTCCCTTCATTTCCGTGTAGCTCCAAGCGAAGGTTTCTAGGTTTTCTTTCAACATATTGCATAGCTTTTCCTCTTCAAGATAAGACAAAGATGGGTTGATTTTCAAAGTTTTCTCTGGGCCAAATTCTATGGTTTTGACTCGAGGTGGGTTGGAATTGGCCAAGAAAGAGTCAATTTGATTATTTTTCAGTGTTTCCTTTACTTCTTCTTCTAATGGTAATGAACTAGGAGTTGGAATTTGGAGCAGGTGTTTAATTAAGTCATCCTCCTCTTATTGTCCTCCTCCTATGATTGCTTCCAAAGCATAAAGTTGGGCAGAATAAAGCTCATCTTCTTCCTCCTCCTTCAACCATAAAGGTAAATCATGTTCTAGGGAGGGTTGAGCAGGAGGGTATAAGACTAACTATTTGGACATATGCCCATTCTTGATGGTCATATTCCTAGCTCTGCAACTAGTGTAGGCATCAGTTGTGGCCAACCATGGCCTCCCAAGGATGAGAGGGTAACTAGTAAGCTTAGCTTTACGCTGGAGAACTAGGAAACCTACAGGGTAGTCCCAGGAGTCAATGGGGACCATCACATCCTCCACAATTCCCTCAGGGGTGACTGTGGAATGGTCTGCAAGTTGCAGAACTGTTGTGGTCTTCCTTAATGACCCTTGGAGGTTAAGCTTGAGCATGGTTTCCTTGGTCATCACATTAATGGCAACCCCAAGATCAATCAGAGTGTGTGGGACAATGGTACCATTGATGTGCACATCTACTATAGGGCTTCCAGGGTCTAAGTATTTTGGACATATTACCTACGCCAGCATTAAGTCAGATAACTGCCCAGTGACATTAATGGTAGGGGCATCCCTTTTTCTTCTTCCTGCATGCTTGAAGCACTTCTCCTTAATCAACTTATTATAGATAGGAACATCTTTGATTGCCTAGAGAAGGGAGATCTTTACACATAGATTCTTCAATTCTCCCAAAAGTTTAGTTACTTCTCGGTTAGGTTGGAGTGGTTGGACTAATCTTTCAGGAAAGGGTGGATTTTCTTTAAGGTTTCTTTCCTCTCTTTGTTCCTCAACATCCCTATGTGGAGAGGGAGGTTGGTTATTTGGGAGAATTCTCCCCGATCTTAGGTTGATCTCCTGGATTTCTATAGCATAAGTTGGGTATGATGTCTCTCCATTATATCCTTATTGAGCCTGCCTATTGTTTGGTTTTGGATTTAGTTGGGGAGGCATCTAGGGTTGCTTAGGTGGATTAGAGTGTACGAGTTGTGGTTGGATAGGTGGTGGAGTTAATAGGGCTAGAACATTGTTGAATTAGGGCCTCCACCCCTAGGGTGGGGTATTCCACTCATGTTGTGACTAAATGTAAGGTTGAAATGGCTGGATGGCTGGCTAGGAATGATACGGAGGTGCATAGGACCAAGGAGGGGCTGTAGACCAGGACGGATGAGCAGGGGGTCCCCAAGAAGGTATAGTTGTGGTTTGGTTGGGTCTATAATATGCATTGGATGATCCTTGCATACCCCGCTGGTATGGTTTAGGCCCAAAAGGTCTCCTTTTGTTGATGTAGAAAAGCTGCTCAATGACCCTTTCAGCTCCATGATATACAACTTTGAGTCCAAGTAAAGAAGGGAAATTGTCTTTGGAGTGGTTTTCTTCATAGACTGATATATCTTTGGAGTGGTTTTCTTCATAGACTGAGAAAATATCAATATAGTTCAATGGGCATTCATTCCTAGGATGCCTCTTGATGCATCTAAGACAAAAGATGGCCAAGGCTCTCTCTGCTTCCTCTTGATTCCTTTTGATATTCATGGTATCCAATTGCAAGGCAAGGGTTTGCAGCATCTCACTTTTGAAGTCCACCAGCATCTTTCCAATTTCACCCTTGATGGATGAGTTGGAAAACGATGTACTGGCCATAGGTTGACTACTCCTACCCTTTTTCCTAGTTGCCCTAGAATGGTTTCTAAAGACAATCTTGATATCCTCATAGAGTAGTTGGTAGATATATGCTCCTACTAACAAATGCAAGGTATCTAGGATATCCTCCCTTACTCCTCTAAGAAGGACCAACTTCAATGACTCAGGGTCAAGTGTGCACCTGGACCTTTTGTAACTGAGTTGGAATCTTTCTTCATAGTATTCTAAGGATTCATCCTGGCCTATGGTCATCCTAAAAATCTCTTCTTTAGTGTCCTTTGACCTACAGTAGTCCCTATATTTGTTGTTAATGGCCTGCTGCATCTAAGCCCAAGTTATGATGCTATCTCTAGGTAAACCCATGAACTAGCGCAATGTTGCATCCTTGAGGGTAGATGGAAACAGTCTTAACTTTTTCTCATCTTCTATATAGTCATATGTTTAGCATATAACAACAAACTCAAATAGGAAAGTGTCAAGGTCCTCTGTGGTCAAGCCATGGGAAGGAGGTAGAGAAGAGGGGCTTATATTCTTCATTTTACTATCCCCATTAGTTTCCCTAATGGGGAAGGCACCCTCAATTGTTTCTCTATCTCCTTTGTCATCTTGGTTTTCAGCCATTGGTTCAGTAGGAATGGGTTCTTCCTCTTCTTCTTCCCCTATAGGTTCTTCAGGTTGCTCACCTAACGGTTCTTCCAATTCACAGTCACCGAAGAAGAGAGAAGGTTGATTGTTGGATGTAGTGGGGGTATTTGGCAAGAATTTTCCTAAATTATCCCTATTCCTACGAGGCATGAAAGGAAATTTTTTTGGGTTGGATTTTGTGAGATTTTCTTTAAAGCTGGAGAGTACTCTGCAGAAAGGAAATTGTTGATTAAATGAAAAACTACTAACAGAATGGAAACTACTTGCAAAATGAAATTGTTGATTGAATGGAAAGACTTCTGACAGAAAGAAAACTGCTTGCAAAATGAAATTTCTTAATTGAATGAAAAAATACTAACAAAAAGGAAACTACTTGCTGAATTGAAATTGATGATTGCAGAATGGAAAGGAAAGTAGATAAATGAAAAATGCAAGAAAGAAACTAGATCACTTTTGTAGAAATAAACTAATGGAAGAGAATTGAAGACTAGAAGTAGAAGAAAAGAAAGTTAGAGACTAGAAATAGAAGAAGGAGTAGTAATTCACATCCTACTCTGAAACTTCCCCAACAACGGTGCCAAAAAGTGATGAGCCTAGGTATTGCAGCAAGAATGCTACAACTCCCAGGGCTACCAGCTTTACTTATCAACCCGGGGTTCATACAAAATTGGAGGTGACAATGTTATATGCACAAGTAGAAGTGAAGATACTGCCTATTGTCATTGCTCATTAGGCAAGAGCCCTAGGGGTTCAAAGCCATACTTCTATACAGTCAGAAGAAGCTTGATTTTGATGGAAGAAGAGAAAAGAAGCTACTCTACTGCAGTAATGAAGAAAATAATCATGTAATGCTAAAATCACACCAGACCCTAGCTAACCAATTAAACAACTATGCTAAGCAGAATTACTAGATCAATCACTAATCTAATGCTAATTCTCTAAGTCACAGAAGTAAAAGCATCAAAACTAGACTAAGGGGTACGCAAAGGAAACTAAGCTAAGTCTGTGTTTAAGCAAAAGAGCAGTTGGAGATCAAAATTGGTCAAAAGAGGACATAATGAGCAACAGTGCATAAGAGCCGTTGGATCAGGCGGGTGAAAGGTAAATGAACAGTTGAGATCGGAACGCAGGAGGGTACGTAGATAGACGGGTGAACATGGTTAACTAATAGTATGAATGATGGAGATTATATCGTGGCGGTTGAGTGAATAGATGAAGGAACAAGGTTAACAGGAGATGGACGACTGAGATTATATCGCGGAGGCTAAGTCAAGAGATGGACAGATAGGATTAATCCGTAGATGAATGATGGAGATTAGATCATGGGCAAAAGAAACGTGTGGAAATGGTAAGGGGTTTGCGGAGGTGGTAAGTTGTGTTTCGTGTGCCTTCAAAACCATAAGCTATATTTTGAGATTTCATGTGATTAGCCTTACCGAGCGACACGTAGCACAAGAAAACCACTTTCCTCGTGTGCTCTTGGTCGGATAATGGTCGTGCAAGTGTCTGCATGAGATTGCGCGACAACCGTTGGATCAGGCGGGGCTGATCCATGGTGGAGATTGGCCAAGCTAGTTGGAAATTGGATGAAGCGACAGCCGTCAGATCAAGAGACAGATCGATGGTGGAGATTAAAACAGGAGAAGAAAATGTGTGAAAATGACGAAGCGAGTTTAGAGGGCGGTAAGCTGTTTATTGCACGCCCTCAAAGATGTAAGCAGTTTTCTAAAATTTTATGCAATTAGCCTCCCTGGGCGACCCGTAGCACGGGGAAACCACTCTTATCATGTGCCCTCGGGGGGATAACAATTGGACAGAAATCAACGTGATATCACACGATAATCTTCAAATCTGGTGAGGCAGATCAATGGTGGAGATTTGATGGAGCTAGTTGGCAAGTAGATGTGTGATAGCTATCAAATCAGATAAAGCAGATCGATGGTGGGAATTTAAATTGCATAAAGTCAGCATTGAAAATGAATTGGGCGGTGATTGGTCGGGTTTTGTGATGTAAGGTAATCTACGAGTAAGAATTGTTTAAACATGAATTAACTACTTCCGCCTAAGTATTTCATGCTGAGAGAGAATGAAAGGGATATGAGGGAGATCAAATGACAGGAAGAGAGTGAAGGAGTAGATGATCATGAAAGGAACATAGTAACAATGTAATGAACCCAGTGATTGTGTTAAACAACAAACTCCTTGTGAAAACCAAAACCCTATGTTTTTGGGGTTGTTGTAGGGTTTCTTCCTCACGCCGTGGTCCCAGAGGGAGGAGGTGGGGCCGAGACACCTATGGGCAACCTTGTGGATATTTTCTTTGGTAACTTGCTAATTGAATGAAATCATAAATGAAGCAAACTGAAACACAACTAATCTACTCTACACTACTGTAATGAGACTGCAACTACTTAAACAAATAAATAGTTAAACAATAAACCTCTGTAATGAAAATGAACTACTGAAGTAAATGAAAAATAAAACCATGAATCTATGCTATTGTTGTAATGGAAATGAACTACTGAAATAAATGAACAATCAAACCATGAATCTATGCTACTGCTATAATGGAAATGAACTACTTAAGAAGGTGAACAGAAAACAGGAAGCTATGCTACTTAACAATACAATAAAGAGGAGCTTTGGCTGCTAGGGTTGGGCCCTAACCCAAGAGCTTCAGCCCTCTGAGTTAACTCAGTGCTGGCTCAAAACAGAACTCATCTTCATTATAAATCAAAAACTATTACAAGACTTGCAGCTTGAAAACAAAGTAGAGTTCTACAGTGAGAAGTATGAATTCTTGCTAACTCTTGGTGACTAAAAAAACTGAGATCCTAAGCCTCTCTACTTATACATATGAAGTCTCCAACGATTTCCTTCAAAATTAGGGAGGCACAGCTCCCAATTCAATGATAAAATCGCGCTTTCCCTTTCACTAGCTCGGCTGCCTTCTAGTAGGGAGCCTTGGCTCCCAACTCAAGATAAACTCGTACTTTCACTTGGTTGGTTGTCATCTAGTACACATGATTTGGCTTGTTTTGCACTCTCACTTTCTTGGCTGCATTCTAGTCCTCCTGATTTTCCATTTGCACCTTCACTTGCTTGGCTTCCTTCTGGTACACATGATTTGGTTGTTTGCACCTTCACTTGCTTAGTTGCCTTCTAGAAGGGGGTTTATGTGTACTTTCAGCTGATGGAGGGATATTCGAATGGAGGGGCAGTAAATGAGGAGGATTTACCTCCTATAATTCCTCTCCCTTGGCCCATTTGAGTTTTTACCAAAGTCTTTACCATAATTCCTTGCTTTTATCTTTTATCCCTGCATTTTCCTTGCTTTTATCCTTTATTCCTACATTACATGCACATTAGACGACAAAGAAAAATATCCAACTCTACTCATCTCATAAACAAAATATAATCAAAAGTATGCAATAAGTTGTGAGAATAGTTGGTTTGACCAAGCTAGGAGGTGAATTAAGTTCAATTAAGTCCCATATAATTACTCAATGATGAGGCTCATCAACAACCATGATCAACACCAGGCAAATGCAACAAACACATGGACTACAAGCATATGGAATGCATATGAAACTGACATCAATGCATGACTAAGACACCGCCCATGCAATCTGAGGGTGAACCATTCTCTGATACCACTCTATTGTATCAGATATCACACAAAGAGATTGGAAACTAGATACCACCCAAAGAGAATGAAAACCAAACATTCCCCAAAGAGAATAGAACTCACTCTGATACCACTTTATAACACCCTCCTCCCGAATCTACCCAAGTAACTGTCCAATCAAGGTAAACATGTGATGAGATGCTACTATGAAATGATTCAACCTCCTAAGTCACCTTAAGGAAGTGGAACCAATAGAAACACACCGAACAAACCTTCCACATCAACAACGGGACTCCCAGTAACCATCCCAACCTCTCTGGTAACCAGTCTCTGGGTCCCACTGAGTTTTCAGACCAATTAACTACTATACACTCCCATGATATGGGCATGCATGCATCCAGAAGGCTCTAGAAACTCCCACAGCATAGTATGTCCCAGAGCCCAGGTCACTACCCATAACTAAATGACACCTTCATAACAGAAATATAACAAGGGAATGATGATACAAATGCAATCACTTTAACAAGGGCTTGATTGGACCCCTACTAGCCATAACAATCCTTTCGTCAAACATGTCACAAATATGTAATCTACATGTGTAAACAACATTTTTAAGCATAAGGGTCTCATACTTATATGAGAATCGCTAAGAAGCATTATCATCTCTTAGGTTGTAGATACATTCTTCATTTATTTACCAATCAAAACATGAGGAAATCCATACATCATCACTGTCATAATACATTCTTATAACCAACATAATAACAACAAAAATATCAAGGATACATCAACCATAAAATCCACATATAAACCAGTACATTTATACATAAGATATCAAGGAAATAACCTCTTATTAATGAATGCAAAATCCAACCCGATATGGGACTACCACGTTACACCCGACCATAGAATGGTTGAGCCAAATCTATCTTTAGCCATTCAACCCCGTGCCATATTCCAAGCATGAAGGTGAGACTCAAACCAAAAGAATCAACTAGGGCATCCCAAGGTTAAACTACCTCACCCTCATCAATAGAAACCAGGCTTTACCATAATCCATCCTGAATCACTAGGCCGACACAATAAACATGTAATAGCAAGCTTTACCATGATCTCCACCAGATTTCTCCACCTACACCATGAGGATTTTTCCTATCTCCTAGTCTCTCAATCTTTATTGCAATCCACAGTCTGATCCAGGGATCACTAGGCCCTAAATCAAGACTCCACCCTTTAGGATTTACCGTATATCTTGCCATTCACCGTCAAGGATTCCTAGGCATAATCAAGGGCAACCACCTCTAGGATTTACCATATATCCTGCCATTCACCATCAAGGATTCCTAGGCCTAATCAACGACAACCACCTCTAGGCTTTATTGTATATCCCGCCATTAACCGATCGAGGATTCCTAGGCCCACTGAGGCACACAATACCTGGCTTTACCACAACCCACAATTCTGTTCAAGGGTCACTAGGCCAGTGGATTTAGGATTTACTGCAATCCATAGTCGAGTTCAGGGATCACTAGGCCATGTGTTCTTTATTTTAGAGATCCACCTCACTCAACTTCGAATCCATCTGACAATCCAGCTCAACCAAAACATGAGAACCCATCACACCATGGCTATCTGAAAATGGCAAGGATAGGCTGAAAATATTGTCAAACTTGGAAAAACCCATGCCATAACAACAAAAGAAACACATGCAATACCATGCATGCCAAATCTAGCAAGGAAACGACACATGCAAATCGATACATGCAAAGAATATTGTTGTAGCTACTTGATCCTACTCTTCCTTTCTTGCTCCTTGTTGAGCCTCAAAATTACTTTCCCTAGCAACTCTTCTCATTCCTTTTCTTTGTTTTCCATAAGAAAGATACATTCTCATCACTAATAACTGGTATATACTTTCTTGAGGAGGACATTTAGTGATTTACGTGTTATGTTTTTTATGTTTTGTTGTTTGAATAAATTTTTGTATATTAGCTACGAAACGCAGCCTATTCTATAGCTAACCAGTTGTTCCGCAGCTACCTCCATGCTCTAACAGGTTCCAAGTGTCAGAAGGAGAAACTAGCCACATGGGCAGCTTTGAAATCATCATGACATGGACCTGTCCTATTCATTCAGCTCAAGTCAAAAAAGAAGATGGCATAAGACTACGGTCAATGGATAAGTCAAACACAAAGAGACTGAGGGTGACGGGACTCTATTTCATGGTTAATTAATGCGTTTCATAGTGATGGGAAGCATTATCTAGAGAAACTACCTATACCTACGGACTCCAACAGCCACTTGTACTATGAAACCAACAGCCACCATGTCTTGGATTTATTTCTCCAGTAGTCGAGGAAGAAATTCCGCATATCTGTTTTCCACGTGTTTGGCTGTAGCATGCTTTTCTCCACAAATAGTTATATGATTTTTCTTATAAATACCTATGTAAGGGACGGAAGAAGTTAGTAATAGTTTTAATGTGAAATCGAAGTTCTAGACTCTATAATTTTTGGGCGTTTTGTGTCCCTGTTTTAATATGAGAAGACCGCATGTTTTTATGAACATCTAAAGGAGTTTTCTTGGAGTTGATTGAGCAAGTGTAGCCTAATCAATTGCAGAGGGCCCCTGCACTGAAGAAGGTTTCATTTTATTTTTTTATTTTTTCTTCTTGTTAACTACAAATTCATCATTTTCTTTCTAAAACAATGTTTATAATCATTTTCTTACTAACAATGTTTATAATTTAGAGCAATTTCCATTAGCTTGATTTCTTTTTAGTTCTTATCAGTAGTTTAGAAGATAGAACTCAATAGTGTAATCTTGTTTCTTCAATTAAAAACTAACCTTGTTTCAGGATGAGAGTAGGATTGAAGAATGATAAGGATACATTGTTGGATAGTTTACTTCATTCATTGTTTTTCTAGTTTAAATTCTCAATTAAACTTATCAGTGTCATTTACTATCTTTGCCATTTCATTTTTAGTTTAAAATACTAACTCATGGTGTTAATGAATTTTTATGGAAAACCCTTCAAGTTGATAATTCATCTTTAACTAAGTGGTTGAACATTTCATCTATGCGATGAGTTATTTCTGCATCTTTGTATTTACTTTCTCTTAGATTAATGAAATACAGAATTAATTAAATGTCATCCCAAGGAGACTTTCTCCCGGAATTGAGAGGCAGAGTAACCAAGTATTTAATTTAGTTTTATTTATGTAATTAGTTAGACATCAATTGCAAATTTCACTTTCAGTTTTAATTCATGATTTGGAAATAATGGTAAAATAAGAATAGAAACTTTGTTTTCATTTCGTTCTTAGCTTTGTTTTCATATCTTTCTTAGCTCTATTTTCATTTCTTTCTTAGCTCTGTTTTCATTTTTAGATTTTGAGCAATCTTTAAGAAAGTTAGATTTAGTTTTGATAATTTACATTGTAAATCATTAGGAATAAAAGATCAAAACCCCTAAAATAACATAAAACATAAAAAACAACAAAGTAAGAAGGTTTAGCTAGCACAAATAGTGCACTACACTTCATTAGTTTACGATACCCGGATTGATAATTTATGTAGAGAAATTTAGGACACTAAATTGACCAAACATTTTGGCGTCATTGTTGGGGAAGTGTAACTAGGTAGCCTTATCTCTTACATTAAAAAAAAAAATTAAAAAAATGATATGCATAGAGAAAGAGACTCTAGGGGTAGATTTATAGCTAGGGGTAGAAGTTCAACTCCTACAACACCACCCACTCCATTGGGAACAAGAAAAAACATACCTCCATCTCAAACATATACTCCCAGCCATAGAACTCCTGAAATTCCAGGGGCAGAAATCCAATCAAAAGAATCTCCTACTTCATTGACCAAGTTAGTCCTAGAGGAGAAAAAATTTGAATCTCCAACAGCAGGAATAGCCTTTTTCACCTCCACAGGGGAGCACATTTTAGTTGAAGAATTAGGAATACCTCGTGAGGAAGAAGAAGTAGAACCTCTCTCCCATATCCCATTAATAGAAGAACTAGAGGAGGAGAAAGTAACCTTGCAGGTTGAACCTTATACTGACTTTGAGGAAACTATAATGGCAAAAGAAGGAGAAGATGGGGAATTCAAGCTATTTGGAGGGGGTAGAGCAAGAGGTAAAGGAAATAATGGAGGAGGTAGAGGAAATAATGGAGGAGGCAGAGGAAATAGGGAAATAGATAATTCTTTTGGATTCCCTATAGTGGATGAGGAAACAAATGCCACAATGAAAAATATCTCACCTTTTGTCCTCCCAAACTTCCATGGGTTAAAAAGTGAAGATCCTGAAACATTTTTATTTGAGTTTGAAGTCTTTTGTAGAACCTATGATTATCTAGAAGACTCTCAAAAACTCAAATTGTTTCCTTCAACACTAAAAGGAGCTGCTTTGAAGTGGTTCACGGGGTTAGTCACTCAGCCCATTAGAACATGGAATTACATGAAAAAAACGTTTTTGGATAGGTACTTGGATTATTGCATGCCTACCAATCACAAAGATGAAGTGTTCAAAATGATGCAAAGAGAATATGAAAACTTAGAGGATTTGATTGAGAGATTCAACTATAATTTGAAAAGAGCAAAGATGGACAAATTAGATGAAGAT
Source organism: Pinus taeda (assembly GCA_000404065.3). Classification (NCBI taxonomy): domain Eukaryota; kingdom Viridiplantae; phylum Streptophyta; class Pinopsida; order Pinales; family Pinaceae; genus Pinus; species Pinus taeda. The sequence goes on from APFE030343170.1 coordinate 22,526, forward strand.
ACCTTGAAAACTCTTTTATTAAAAGCCATTAGAGATGAGTGTATAGATATCCTTAACATGATGGGGAAGGGAGATATCTCTCAACTTCCATTAAGTGACATAGGAGAATTATGTGTTCATCTCTCAAGAGGGAAATCTAAAACTGGGAAAGGTCCAAGAGATCCTTCTCTTGTTAGAGTAAACAAATCTGCAACTAGATCTATAAGTAGGGCAAAAATTGGTAATATGTTTGATGAATTTAAAAATTACATTCTAGGGAGTCTTAGTGAGCAAATAGACACCCTTAAATTACAAAACAAGCAGAAAACCGGGGCTGATGCTTTAACCATTTTTTGTCCAAAATGCAGAAAAAAACATGCTCTAAGAGAATGTCCTTTGGATGAAAAATTTGTAGAAACTTGTATGATTTGCTCAGAAAGCCATGAGACCAAGGGTTGTCCTTCAATTCCAGGTCTTAAGGCTGTCTTTCAGGAAACTGTCCCAAATTCTGCAGAACCTCTTTGTTTTGTTGCTAGAAGAACTTGGCAGGGGCCACAAAATCATGGATTTAACAATCAAATGTATCTTCAGCCCCCACCAAATTGGAATTCTTGGCAGCGACCTTGGCCTCAACCTCAATCTCAATCTCAAACTTGGCCTTAACTTCAATCTCAATCTCAACCGTGGGCACAAGGAGTACAAAATCCTTATGGGAGATTTTCTCAATATTATCAATATCCTCCATCATATTAGAATTATCCTTCCCCACACATTCAGCAACAAAATTAGCAACCACACCTTCGAAATCAGAACCCTCAACTTTCATTACCATTTCCACAATAAATTCCACAACAAAACCAAAGTCCTCAACTCTTACTTCCATTTCAGCAAAGACCAAATCAACTACCTACCCAACCATTACCAAACCCCAATAATATAAATCCTCAGAATGCTTACATGGTAGAAGGACAACAATTTCCAACTTATATGATTACTCCTCTAGATCTTAATGATGTTCAACTAAGATATGGTAGGATATTAGAAAGGGAAAGACCTTCTGTCATTATTCAGGAACAAGACAGTTATGAGGAAGATTCTCTAAAGGTCAATAAAAGTTTTGAGGGAACATCTCTCCAAAACCAAAACATTGAAAAAGAAAAAGAAAAATAATCACTGAACACAACTCCTATCATTGAGTAACCAACATCTACTTTTACACCTCCTTTTTCTGAAAGATTATAAATTGATAGAGGAATAGAAAAGCATATTATGTTTCCCAATTATGATTTTCTAGATGAATTGAAGAATGTATGTATCAAAGTCCCTTTGATACAAGCCATTAAAGAAATTCCAATTCTAGCCAAAACAATAAAGGAGTTGAGCATAAAGAAACCAGGAAGAAAAACAAAGGAAACAAAAGGAATTCACCTAGTAGGAAAAATAGCAGACATAATGATGGGAAAAATTTCCATACAAAAATATGTGGATCCAGGAAGTCCAATTGTGAAAACACATATCAATGGAGTTGAAAATCCAAATACATTGATTGACTTAGGGGCAGCAATAAACATCATGAGCAAACAAATTATGGAGCAGCTCAAGCTTCCTAATCTTCTTTATACACCTACCTTACTGCAACTAGCAGATAGATCAATAATCAAACTAGATGGAGTGTTAGAAGATATTTCAGTATCCTTAGATTCTTGGGAATATCCTGTTGATTTCATGATCTTAACTCCCAAGAACAATCTAGGAGGATATCCACTCATATTAGGAAGACCTTAGTTGGCCACAGCTGATGCTTTTATTAGCTGTAGATCTGGTGACATGTATATTTCTGATGGTAATTCAACAAAAAAATTTACTCTATATCCTCCAGCAAAAGCAATCATAGAAATAGATGACAAAGAATGGATTGATGATGAAGATGATATTCAGCCTCTCTTTACTATTTCAGATATTAGTGAAGATAGTCAAATTTTAAATACATTGAAAAATTTTGAATCATCTTCAGAATATGACCATGAGCAATTTCAAGAAAAATCTAATGTTGAATATTTGTCACCTAGGCAGATGACTCTCTATTCTATGGAAGAGTTTGGTCACTCTACAATTGAAATTTTTCCAGGTAGGACATTGAACATAAACAAAAACTTGGAGAAACTACAACAAGAAGAGCTAATCAAAACATTACAAAAACATTCTGCTGCATTCGCATGGGAATACACCGACATGAAAGGCATTAATCCTAAGACTTGTATCCATCACATCTACATTAAGGAAAATTATAGACCTATTAGAGAACCTCAAAGAAAGATGAATCCAAATCTTAGAAATATTGTGAAAGAAGAGCTCCAAAAATTACTGAATGTAAACTTCATTTACCCAATTTCAGATAGCTAATGGGTTTCTCCTTTGGTAATTGTGCCTAAAAAGAATGGTAAATGGAGGGTGTGCATTGATTATTGAGAACTGAATAAAACAACCCTTAAAGATCATTTTCCTTTGCCTTTTATAGATCGTGTTAGATACATTAGCAGGTAAGAAGTATTTCTCATTCTTGGATGGTTTTAGTGGTTATAATCAAATTTAGGTGGCACCTAAAGATTAGGATAAAACCACATTTACTTGTCCATGCGGAACATATGCCTACCGAGTACTTCCTTTCGGGTTATGTAATGCACCTGCAACATTCCAAAGAGCAGTACTAGGGATTTTTTCTGATCTAATACATGATTGTGCAGAGGTATATATGGATGATTTTATAGTCTATGGGAATGCATTTGAAGAAGCTTTGGAAAATTTGGAAAAAGTTCTTAAAAGATGTAAAGAAGCAAACCTTTCACTAAGCCATGAAAAATGTTTTATGATGTTTACAGAAGGTATTGTTTTAGGACATCACATTTCAGGAGATGGCATTAAAGTTGACAAATCTAAAGTTGAAGTCATCTCTAAATTATCAATTCCAAATTGCCAAAAGGATGTTAGAAATTTTCTACGATTTACAGGATACTATAGAAGGTTTATAGAAAATTTCACTAAAATAGCATCCCCACTCTTCAAATTGCTTACCAAAGATTATGAATTCAATTGGAATTCTAATTGTCGACTGGCATTTGAAACCTTAAAAACAAAAATTTCTAAAGCACCCATTTTAAGAGGTCCAAATTGGAAACTCCTTTTTCATATTTAAACAGATGCTTCAGATATAGCTCTGGGAGCTATATTGGGAAAAAAGATTTGATTCCTTATGCCATTTAGTATACAAGTAATAATTTGACTCCCACTGAGTTAAATTATATTGTGACTGAAAATGAATTTTTAGTTGTTGTTCATGCAATTAACAAGTTCAGAAACTATATAACAGGCTATGAAACCTTTGTTCATATAGATCGCTCTACAATTAGATATTTAATGAATAAACCTATTACTAATGGCAGAGTTACAAGATGGCTTTTGCTTTTGCAAGAATTCAACATTACTGTGCTAGATAGACCTGGAAAACAAAACACAGTTGCTGATTTTTTGTCCAGGATTCAGAATATCAAAGAAGATTCTCTGGTTGAAAATAAGTTTCCTGATGAATATCTTTTTGTAGTAACTACTTAAACTCCTTGGTTTACAGATATTACTAACTATTTGGTCACAGGAAAGTTACCTTCACATTTGTTTCCTAGAGAGAAAAGAAAAATTATTCAGGTAAGTGCAAGATATTTATGGATCACTAACAGATTGTATAAAACAGGCCCAGATCTTATGATCAGAAGGTGTGTCAGGGAAGATGAAATGCCCAAGATTCTTAAGGCATGTCATGATGAGCCATGTGGTGGACACTTTGCTGACAAGAGGAAAGCTTATAAAATCCTTTCTTTAGGATATTATTGGCCATCCATCTTCAAAGATGCTAAAGAATATGTCAGGAGATGTGACATCTGCCAAAGGGTAGGAAAACCTGCTCCCTCAAATGAAATGCCATTACAAGTTCAGGTACTCAACGAACCTTTTGAAAAGTGGGCCTTAGATTTTATTCGGCCAATTAATCCTCCATCTAAGCAGAAGAAGTATATATTGGTATGCACTAATTATGTCACTAAATGGGTAGAAGCCAAAGCATTACCTTTTGCTAATGAAAAATCTGTATTTAATTTTATTTTTGAGGACATCTTCACTCGTTTTGGTGTTCCAAGAGAAATTGGGACAAATCAGGGATCTCAATTTACATCTAACATGGTGGAAGGGCTCGTGGAAGAATACAAGATCAAAATAGGAAATCTACTCCCTATCATCCACAAGAAAATGGTCAAGTGGAATCTACAAATAAAGTGATTGAAGGAATCATCACCAAGACTGTGCATCTACATAGAAAAGATTGGGCGGAAAGGCTTCCTAAAGCCTTATGGGCCTATAAAACCACATGGAGGAATACAACAAGACATACACCCTATGAACTTGTTTATGGGAAACACGTCCTGTTCCCTATAGAGTTCCAAATCAGAACTTTCAAGATGGCAGTCCAACTGGGACTAGATTTATTAGAGGCACAAAAGCATAGGCTAGAGCAATTAAATGAACTTGATGAAATCAGGCAAGAGGTAGTTCAAAGGAATAGTATAGTCCAACAACAGAGGGCTAAATGGCATGACAAATATATCAAGGACAAGAGGTTTCAAGTGGGAGATTAGGCACTATTGTTTGATTCGAAGTTTAAAGGTTTTCAAGGGAAGTTTCAAACTCATTGGATTGGGCCATATGAGATTGAAAAATTCTTTAGTAATGGAGTAGCGAGGATAAGAACAATAGATGAAAGTAAAACTCCTCTTCTTGTGAATGGTCATAGATTAAAGATATAACAAAAACCAATTTCAAAAGAAGAGTTCATTAAGATTTTCCAAGACAATTCTGAGATGAAGATAGTGAAGAAGAATTCTTCTTCTCCACTAACTTAGTCTTTATTTTTCCTCCAAAAAAAAAAAGTATAAGGTTGAAAGCCAATCATTGATTGGCATACTTATACAGAAAATACAAGGTGAAAATCAGAGGTTTCTGACACCCTATATTTTCCATTTTCTTTCTATAATAAGTAGTGACAAAAAGCTACAATCACTCTGCAGTTTAGATTCTGAAAATTCATCATCTCATCTCACCTCACTCTGTTTTACTTTTGTAGTTTCACTTCATCTCATTGTCATATTTCATCAATAAAATTTTCAATTTTTCCTTTTACAGCTTTCATTCCATTTTCATTTCATTTATCATCTTGTTTTATATCTCATTTAATTTCACTTACATAGCCACTTCCATTTCATTCATGATCCATAAGCCATATTTCACTTTCTTTTTCATGTTCTGCAGCTAATTCTGTTCTGCATCTAATTTGATTCTGTAGCTACAATTTGTTTATCAGTTCAGGCACAAGTGTACAACTTATAATAAAATCATGTATGCAGGGAATTGAAAAGAAATCAATTTTTGAAGACCAACCATGCTCAAGGTACCTGTGGATCAACATCAAAAAAATTAGCAAGAAAAAGGTAAATGCAAATCTTTATTTCAAAAGGAAATTTGAAAACATAAGTTTGTATAGTATGTATAATCACATGTCTCCTTAATCGACCATCATTTGATTTGACCGCTACTATATCTCTGCCATATATTCCATCTTTAATGACAAACGGTCTCAATGATTCTTTCATAACAAATCTCTGCTTCAAACTCTATAACCTGTACTCAAACGGTCCTCCACAACTCCACTTGTTAACAGTCAATATGACAACGTGACCTACCTATCTACGACTCTCTAAACCTTTACTGTCTATTTATTACATGCAAACCCTTAAGTTTATCTCTCATATATACGCAGTCACTTCATATACACAGTCTTTCCATTTTCTATATACACAGTGATTCCATTTTTCATACACACACAATCTTTCTGTTTTCATATATACACAGTCATTCCGTTTCCATACACACAGTCATTCCATTTCTTAAATAGCACTCGTTTTATAGACAGTAAGAGTAATTTTGAAGGTTAACCAAAAACAGGGGATATGGGGCTTATTGTCAGGACAGAGCCCGTAGGGGTAAAGTATATGAAGGGGTATCCATAGCTTAAAGGGATGCTATAGAAGGCCAGGTGGTTAAATTTTATTGAGAAATTTGACGGCTACCACAAGGAAATTACCAAGTCTTTTGCAAGGTCATTTAATGGCACAGAAGTGGAGATTGGAGATATTAAATTTGTAGTCACAGAATCCTTCATAGCAAAAGCAACAAAGTCGCTGAGACAAGGAGAAAGATGGTTTAAAAACAAGGAATTTCATGATGAATCTTGGAAAGTGATCCTTAGAAACCCAGGTATGGATGTTACAATATTTAGGAAGGGGATTCCTATTTCAACACTCAAGAAAAATGGGGTAATATGCTGTTGATATTGCAAAAATTCATTACATGTGAAGGAAGATTTGGGTTTATGTATGTTTACCATATACACTTATTAATGATTTTTTTAGAAAATGGAACCATCAACCTTCCTTTCTTCCTTCTAAACAGTCTGAGAAAGATGGCTACAAATGTCCAAAAGAAAATTGAATCCATAGAAACAACTATGTATCATCATGGATTAGTGAAAATACTAGTTGAATTCCATTTGAAAAGTATAGGGAATATCTGGGAAGATTTCTTGGTAAGAAATTTTTTCCAGGATACTCTAGAGTCACCTGAGGAGAGTCATGTTAAGAAAAGTAGGAGGAAGATCAACATTAACATTCAAAACAAATCTGGAACCTCCTCACAAAAGAATGATGTAGAGACAGCTTCTAAACCAGAGATTAGAAAGTAGACTAAACATAAAGGAAAAATGAAGGAGAGAGCTGAAGAAATCAATGAAGACATTCTTGAACCTTCATCACCACAAGAAGATGAACAGTTACTCTTCGAAAGACTAACCAAGATTAGGGAGCAAATCAAGAAAAAGAAGGAGATAGGGAAAAGGAAGAAGGACACAAGAGAAGAAACCATAATCTTCCAAAACCTGAGAAGGAGCTCTAGACTTCGAGGCAAGGTGAGGAAGGTAACATCATAAGGAACCCAGTTTATAAACTTAGAGGAAGAAACCCTAGTTCAATCTCCTGACAATATTCCACCTAAACACAGTCCACAAAACTCTCCTCCACAGAATTTTGAAGGCAGCCAAAGCAGAGCTTCTCCTGGCATAGATCCAGTACAACAACAAATCTATGACTACATAGAGTCATTAGAGAGAAAGGATACCTCAATGGATCCAGGATCCTCAACCAATGTAGAGCAGCTTGTCAATCCACAAGAAACTCTAACTAGCTCTCTCAAACAAGAAATATTTGAGTTAGAGATTTTTGTTGGCATTATGGCCAAAGTGTTGTCCTTGATGGCAACCTATTCAGGTGATGGATCCTATACAGGACAGTAGCAGAGCTTGTGTACATCAGGACAGTAGCAGAGATTGATGATCAGCTATCAAATATTGGAGAAAATAAGAGGTACGCAAGTACACCTTACATAAG
>APFE030343173.1:0-11160 GCA_000404065.3 Pinus taeda
ACCCTGCCTTCAAGGCAGCCTGTATGCATCGCACTTCCCGAGTGCAGTAGGTGCGCTGCATACTGAGTTCACTGTGTAACAGGTGCGATGGTCAGGGAGGATTAATTTTACCCTCCGACTATGGATTTTTCTCACTATTTTCAGTCTTATTCAAGAGCTTTGTTGTCTATAGTCAGTGTACTTCTGTGAAAACCCCCTTCTGTTGCATTATTCTGCCTCCTTAGTGCAAAGAACTATAAATGTTTTTTATGTATTGTGCATCGTTTTAGTTCTCTTTTGCAAAAAGTAGCATAGTCAAATTGTCGTCTCTAGATCTGAAAGTGTCGTAGCTGTCGTTTTCAGTTTAAAAAGCAATTCCATTGTTCTAGATAGTCGATTATATAGTTACTGTTGCATAAGATTTAAATTATTAGTTTTAAATTGTCGAAAAGCAATTTCCATTTCAAAAATCGCAAAGTGTTTCTCTTGTTTTCACTTCGTTTTGAAAAAGAATTTTGTTGAGTATTGTCGCTTTAAAAGTAATTCAATTTTGCATATAGCTTTCTTAACGTCATTCACACATTAAGAGAGCTGAAAAACAAATACATGCATGTGCATTTGCATTTTGATTGCTTGGCTTGATTTAGGACTGTGCATTTAGCGTGTGCTCTGTGAAGAAAAGATGCTTGACTTTCTTCCCTTTAGTAGCTAGGATTTTCATTGCTGAAAGAAGATAAAACGTTTGTTTATCACCTTAGACTGCATTTAGGAATTATACATACATCACGTGGTGAACCTGAAAGGCAAACTGTTAAGCAAGATCAACTTTAAATAAATTCAATGAATCTAACAACGCTTTGGAACTTAACGCACAACATCTAGAGATCTAGGCTAGAGACGTATTCCGACGTCGTAAAACCTGGTAACTATTGCTTTCAGTGCTGGTTGGGTGATTCCTCCACTCTGAGACGGCAAGTGCCAGTACATACTTGTGCTCCCACGTATCGTCGCGTATATATTGGGAGACCACAATAGGCTGCATCCTTTATCCTTAGGAAGCCGTGTCTGCCGCCCTATCGATCGTAATGCACCGAACACAGCATTCGGGAAGATTGACTGCCGTACCGTAAAAAGTATTCTGTAGTTTTACGATTGGTTTGGTAATCCTCTCTGCCTAGATCTCCAGATAAGTCCATTTTGCTCCTTTTCAGACTCCTTAAAAGAAAAGGTCTTCTAAGCGCTTGTCACTTCAAGCTCAATAAAAACCGAAGGTGACTAGAGTCATCTTTTGTTTTTTCTCGACTCTTTAAAATTGAAAAAACAAGTTGTGTCCAAGCGTCTAAAAATTTATTTTAAATCAGAATAACGTCACAAATTCCTACCAACTGAGGATTTCCCCGTGAAGGAAATCCTAGTCCTTCCCTATCTTGGGTAGATGTTGGTCCGCCACATATGGCCACTTTGTCACTTCCAGGATTGACAATTGGTTTGCCAGTCTGGCTCTTCTCTACCTCTGTCGTTCAGAATCCCACAATTCCTGAACAGTCTAACCAGCAACTAGACGACACTAGAGTTTGCTTCCCAACCTTCTACTTCATCTGATTCCCTCCTCCTCCTTCCTCTCTCGCCTTGACAAACCAATAAAGCCAAAAGTCAAGTAACTGAGAAGAAGAAGAAGAAGAAAGAGAAAAAGGAAAAGAAGAAAAAGGAACCAAAATCGAAAGGGAACAACCAAGTATCGTCTAGAAAAAATCCACACACCGCACAATCAAAACCTAAATCTCCTTATGTCATTTGCAATGGAGACCACTATCACCGAGATTGTCCCTATATCCCTCGGATCTTAAGGGACTAGTCTCCTCGTTTACACCACCCGGTAGCATCAACCTCTGGCGATCATGTTGAATGCTCACCGTCAACCAATGAAAGTGAAGCACATGGACAAAAAAAAATCCTAAACTTCGTTGTAAGTTGTGTGAAGGCGATCATGCCGTCCACCATTGTCCCTTCCTTGAAGAGGCTAAAAGAGTTTTAGATAATCGTCTTGTTTCACTGTTACGACTTCCTCCTGGATATCAAAAATTATTGTCGAGTCCTCCACCGGTTGAAAATCTGGCTGGCCCATCCCTGTGGTCAGCCGAAGCACCTATCGTTGAAAATGAGCCTTTGGAATCCATACCAGACGAAAGTCAAAGGGTCGATATGGAAGTTGACTCGGTATTGCCTTCAGAGTGTTCATCTTCGAACGATACCGTCACTGAAGAGAAAGAGAACGGCACCGTTCAAATTATTTTCATCAACACTGACTCCGATGAGCTTGGGGGCAGTCCTCCGGTTCCTTTACCATAGGAAGGAAGTTTATTAGAGTCCTACCCGGCCGTCTATTCGGTCCCACCACCAAGCAACCTAGTGGTTTCCTTCGACTGGATCCTACTAAGCAGACCCCATTTACCAGCTAGCATACCATTCCGAATTATTGTACAAGATTACAGAATCGTCATGGTTGGTACCATCATTGATGAAGGGGATTCTGTGAGTATCCTTTCCTCAACTGCTTGGAAAGTGCTTGGTTCGCCATCGCTTTTGCCTGAAATGAGAAATCTAACAGGCTTCGACAAAGGAACCAGTCAACCTTTAGGGATCCTTCCAAATGTGCCCATTAATTTGAGAAGGAAAATTGTTCACATGAACGTTATGGTAATCCAAGGACCTTTAGATTACAATCTACTCCTTGGACGCGACTATATTTATTGCATGGGAGCCATCGTCTCCTCACTCTTTAGAGTAATGTGTTTTTCACACGAAGGCAGAATGGTCAAGCTCGTAGACCAAATGTCATCCCCAGTTCACACATCACAAATAGTGAAATGCCATCCCTAAATGGTATTTTCACACAAGAAATGTCTCATCGGTCTCCAGTCTGTCCACCTGATGAGCACGAGTGATTCAGGAAGATGTGACTAAAACCCAAGGGGCATGCACCTTGGTCTGCTTCGGCAAGAAAACATTGGGTATAAGGTTGATTTCCACGAGGGATATATGACTAGTCTGGCGAACCTATCCTCACAAGAAAATGGGAACAGACTAGAATAAGATACCTTCGTTAAAGTTATGTGAGTGGAGTATCTCTACGCCACTCCCCTTTGTCTGTTTCGATAGACATCGCCGAGGAAGCATTTTTCTTGGTAACCTAGAAATTTTTCGCTATACTTGGGGGCATGCAAACCTTTCCGCATGCAAGTGAAGAGCAGCTATTTATTTTTTAAATTTGTAGGACCTCTAACCCTTTAAACCCATAAGGCTAGTCATTTCCTAACTTACATAAAGAAAGGATCCGTGGCAAAGCTTTAGAGATGTAAGCCACTTCAAAATAGCATCTCAGATTAGACATATCTATCATACGACTGGCGAGCAATGTTGACGTAGAGTTCAAGCTCGTTAAAAAATAAACTCTCCACAAGCAGTTTTAGCACATAGTTCATGCTCATTAAAAAATAAACATAAGGCATGAGCAAGTGTTTCTCCCCACGTTTAAGCTCATTAAAAAATGAACGGGTAAATAACCATTGTGAATGCCTTATCGCCAACTTTTGAGCCTTGGTCGTGTTCTCGCCATCACCTCCGCTCTATTTTTAGCCGATCATTCACCCCTATATGATTGTTTACCCCTTCGAGGAACATCTGTGAAGAGTGATTCTGCTAGCCATCCTTGTAACACTGCTGTGATTGGAAAATTCCAAACCTTACCTGGAATCAGCTGCTACCCGAAACCATCACTCGTTCCTCGAAAACGAGTCTTCTTTAAGCTTTTTTCACCTGACTCGTAAAAAATGAAAAGATTGCCAAGCAATTGGCCTCTCTGGCTCGTTAAAAAGCATCGGAAGTGCTATCCCTCCTCTAGATTTTAATCTTTTTGGACCTGACGGATTATTACACAAAAAGATCGAGCGCTTGTCTTGTTCGGTTCGTTAAAACAATCGAAAATTCATCCCTTTTGTATTATTTTATGCTTTTTCAGACTTAAGGGATTATACAACGAAAAAGAACCTTCAGAGTCTTCTTTCCGTTTCTTTCAAACTCTCTAAAATTGAAAGAGACTGAGTTATCTTTGTCGTTAAACTCATTAAACTAAATAGCGACAAACTCATTGAACAAGACGAGAACGAGTTTCACTGTCGCTAGGCTCACTAAAATATAGCTACAAGTTTGCCCGAAGGGTGGATTATAGAACAAGCATATGTTATCCTCCTCAAGCTTGACAAAAATAAAGAGGTACTGGTCAGCAATGACTGGGGAAAATTGGGAAGAAAACAAGAAGAAACTTTATTGGTAGAAAATCGCTCTTGAACATGAAACTTTCCTTCCACATCCTTGCCGGGTTGGGTTGTTCCGTTCACTGGTCTCCACCATTGGTCCGTCACACCATCCATCTCTGGGGTTAACGCTACCAATCCATCGTTAGTGTCGCCGATATGTTCAAGAGAAGTCATTCAGACAATTAACCTAAGTCTCACCCACTTTAATACATTCATGCTTCGTTCCTTCATGACCGCCAAATTGAACCCCCATATCGTCAGTTTGTTTTCACCTCCAAAATAATTTGCTTCGTTCGGTGTCGTTGATGTGGGATTCATTAACGCCCTCCTGCGACGGGTTGCTTCTTGTCGACATCAGCCCATTATCTAAGAAGTTGACTTAGGAACAACCCTTTCAGTACTTTGAAGCTTGCATGCCTCAATGGCAAGTTTCTCACTTTCGGCGACAAGTTTACATCAATGGCCTTCGACCTAGAGATTTTGCATGGTGTTCAACACCAAGTCCTTTTTCACACCGCGTAAATTGTACTGTAGTACCTTGAGGGTCATTTTCATTATTGGTGATTCCTCTTGCACCTGTTAACAGCTTACATCATTGGCTGGTAAGCAGGCAATGTCTTTCCATGTTCGACTCCAAAACATTTTTCACATGGATCGACTTGTACTCCGAGTGAAGATTGGCCGAGTTTGAAGACCTTGAATCTAGTTTCATCCATCTAGGCTGCGATATATTTAGGAATATAAAAACATCCAGTGTAAATCATTGCCGAATAGATGATCATCCAAATCAAAGGATTATGTGTCCATATCATCAGTCTGTCACATAGACGATCGTCTGTCCTATGTGCATGAAAATGGGTTTATAAAGATGAGCATGGGAATGCTCGCCCTAGGTAGATCATGAAATTTTTTTGTCAAATAATGTATTGTATTGTATCTTATTACAGGTCACCTCCAAGCTCAGAAAAACTTCTGATCCTCATAGTAAAGAATTTCACCTGACATCAAAAACGATTAACGACCTCATGCTTTAGGGGGAAACTGTTATAGACATTTTTGGGCAATTCAACCCCAATCACAAATGTCCATAAACTGAGGGCCCTTAAGTCCCTAAAAGGGTTGCTTCACTGCCTAAAGGAACAAGGTCAACTGATTACATCATCATCTCCCAGAAGTTCTCCACTGAAAACTGCTCATAAATGGTCAAAACTGGACCATACTGAAAGCTCCATGCAGGAGGTGCGATGCATATCACCTTCCCAATGAACAGGGTGTGATGCATACTATTTTGCTCCTCTGTAAGGTGCGATGGTCGGGAATGGACAAATGGCAGGGACCAAAATGTGAGGTGGAAGATCATGGAATCTTCCAGAAGCTTCCCCTCTGACACTTGCCACTCCATTTTCGACCAGGAATGAGTAAGAGATCTTCATTCTCCAAGTGGAAGTAGGAACTATCAGAGAGAAGACACTAATCAAGATCCCAAAAGATGACTCACCTCTCTGTAATAATCTATATATGGATCCCTCTTCACAAAGATCCAGAGGCTGGAATTTTGTAACTTATAGAGAAGTGTTGTTGGTATTTTGGGGTACATTCACAGTGTTGGGTGATTTTGGTTTGCTTGAGGTGAAGAAGGGCTTCTTAGTTGGAGGATGATGCTAGGTCAGATCTACTCATGGTTGTAATCCTCTTGCTACTTTTTATCTGAATAAAGCTATTCTTCTTTCCTTCCAATTCTGGTGTACTTGTTTATATATGCTTGTATATGGTTAATGTACATCTGATCGTGCATTATTTATGAATTTAGATCCTTGTTTCTTTCATAGTAGTATGTTGTTTTGATTCTACAAGTCATTTTGAAGCTGAGCAAACAAAGAGCGAGTGGCAAAACTCTATCAAGAAGGAGATGGAATCGAGCGCAACACTCAGGTTGGCCCTCTTGGTTCTCCTCTCATCTATTTTCATAAAAGGAATCAATAGTAGACTTTGATTGTTTGTTTCTAAGCTAGCCACCCATCTTAGTGGGAATAGCAGCATCCATGTGGACACGATTCCCATATAAAAGCATGATATTCATGAAAATACTTCTTCAATTAAAGAGGAAGAAAGTCATGGAACTCCGAACTGTCAATTACAAATTAAATATATGTCTGCGTGTCCCTAGTTTTTGTTTATATATATATAGCATTCGTTCCTAACAGTTTTGATATTTTCACGCCTTAAAAACTTAAATACAATCCTAATCTAAATGTTAATCTAATAATGGAAATTATAATGCTTCTTGATGATTTTCTATTTGGAAATAAAATCAGAGAGTCGTGATTGAATTGAACTCTTGCTGCTCAGTTCATCCACGCATTGAGCCGCTCTGTTGACTGCATGACTAGGATATTTCCTTGATGATTTGGCTCTGACAAATACAAGGAGAACCATGGGGAGATGAATTCCTCTCTGCCCATGTGCTTATTTTCTTTTCTAGTGCAATAGAATATGTCAAACCATGGAGGTAGCTGTAGATTCATGTTAATTTCCTAGCTATTACGATCTTTAACTAGAAAATAATAAACATTAGCAAGTATGAAAAATAAGACATCTGAGTACCTTACCATGTCAAAATATCTTATTTTGTTGTTTATTGGAGTTGATAGTAGTGATGAAAAGATGAAAAATGAATGGAAAATGATGTCAAAAACAGACCAATCATGAGACTCTACATTCCCCCATGCTGAGGTCTTTGCATGTACTCATGCAAAACACAAAACTAATGTATCTTGTTTAATTATTTCATTTCTTTTGAAAGTTCTGCAAGTACATCCAACTTCATGTCTTTTCCCATCTTTCCACCCACTTCCATCCATGAATTTTTCATGAGAATATTGTACTTCAGGTTTATGACTTGCCTTTGTAGAGCTCTGTTTTTCTGTTTTGGCTTCTTGTTCTTCTTGTACCAAAGACTTATGTGTAAGAGGAGATTTTCACTCTTAGCCACTTGGATTTCACTCTACGCATTTAGAGTTGGATTCTCCTTTTGAATGTACCTTTTTAGTGTCTCCAACTTGAAAATTTCTTGTTTTAAATCATTTACTACTAAAGTTTCTTATGGTTCACTAAAATAGACTTCTTCTTGATTAGAATTTGATGTTATTGTTGCATCTCTTTTCTCTACAGACTCAATATAATCATATATTTCCTGGTATACTAGATCAATTTTAGGTGTTTTTTGGCCTGGACTCTGAGGAGGTGTGATGAAAGTGTGTGGAGAAAGCCTTGAATTTTCCTTTGCTTATATGTCAATATGCTTCATATTTTTTGTAGGTTGTTCTTTTGGTTTTGGATCTAGTCTGGTACTTCTTCTTAAGTTTGTCACATGAGGCTTTTGAATTTTTTCCTTCTTCCTTTATATCTTAGGTTTCTTTGTGTACGGTGTGCTCTCTGTCTTTTGGTTGGCTTTCTTTCTTCTAACATCCTTCTTGTTCATATTCCCAAAATTTATGCAAGAGGAATGTCATCCTCTGACTGCTCCTGTGACTGTTGGTTTCCTTGTTCTGTTGGTATTTCAGTTTTTCTTTTTCTTCATCTCTTAGCCTTGTTGCTCCTTGGATGTTCTTGTTTCATTGGTTCTTCAATTTTTCTTTTTCTCCCTCTCTTTGCCTTATTGTTGCTTGGTTGTTCTTGGTTATCTTCTTTAAAATGGTTCCTCCCCAAAGGATTTCCCAATTATCACCCACATTCTTAAGATGGTATTCAACAAGGATTTTAATGAGACCATGGTGATACATGGTGTTTTCTATAAATTGAATATTTCTTTGGACATTTCCTGAAGTATTTCTTAGACTATTGAGCAAGAAATAAGGAAGATTTATCTCATTATCCTTAATAAAATTCATTAACAGTCAGATATGATAGAAAAACATGCATCTAAACCTCCCTTCACATGTAACAAAGTTTTGAATTATTAGAAGAAAATTTCTCCACTTACTTTTTCATGCTATTCTCGAGATGTCTTTTTTGAAAATGGTGGTATCCATGCTAGGATTCTTTAGAAAAGCTTTCCATTCTTTGCTTTCAATACCTCTGTTCTTATACCATTTTTCTCCAATTTGAGGCAACCGAGTAGCTTCGACAACAAAAGATTATGTGACTGTGAATTTTATGTCCCCTATATTGACTTCCACTCCATCAAAGGCTTTGGCGAAGGACTTGGTGACTTCTTTCTGGAATCTATCAAATTTGACTACAAATTCCATCCACTGTGCTTTTTCCAACAATTCCCTTGTTTGTGGATATCCTTCCAAAAATTTTCTTCGTGTTCGTTTTGTTCTGATTATAACTCCCATGGTTGAGAAGCTTCATCTCAAATATATTTGTTTAATAGGGTATGAGGTGTTATCACTTTAATATTTCTTTTGAAGTTAATGAAGAAAGAAAAATCAAAGGTAACCACAAAGCACTTTTGGAGATCCTCATGCTCAAAGAGGGATCCCTCTTTATATTTAACTTTGTTTTAGTTAAGATGATTTTAGGCTAGTTATGGCTTGCACTTGGGTTTTGTTTTGAAATTGGGTGGTGGGATCCTTTAATTAGATGAACAAATATTTTATTCTACCATTGGGCTATGGATTCTAATGTCAGACAAAAAAGACTGGAATCAGTTCTAAAAACATTGTCTATAGGGCAAGAATAGATGAGTTACTACAGATCTTAAAGGCTAAATGGTGGGATAGTTTCAAGTTCAATCCGGGGAGAAATTAAGGGTTCCCTAGGCTGGAATTTCGAAGGAATGAAATAGGTCAACTATGATGGAAGAGAAATTAAGGGTTCTCAAATCTAGGTATCAGATGAAAACATGTAATGACTAATTGTGCTAAACAGAGTGTAATTAAAAATATTCTAAGTGATATTTCTAGTTATTTCATTCAGCTTTAGAACACATTTAATATTATGAAACACATAAGAAAGGTAACAAAACCACACAAGGAAAGTACTTCACTGCAAATGGCTCATCTCATGCATCCTATAGTGAGATTATTTTATTACTTGCTTCAGTTTGTTGACTTGAAAATGGTACAATCACCCTTAGGTTCAAGATCAAAATAACTCTAGAAATGTAAAATAATCCACATAATACTTCGAATTTTGAAGTATTTATACAAAACAAATTACAAAATATCTGAAACTGCTTTCAGAACTAATCTACGAAAAAAGGAATATCTTCTTACAAGAAGATAGAGACAACTATTGAACTGTTGCTTGTTGTCCTTATTATTAAGGTTCTGCTAGCTTTGCTCTTTGATCTTTTGCCCTTTATGCTGCTTGGCTATTTGGTCTTTATGTTGGATGGTTTGTTTAACTTTAACCTTTAACCTGATACTCTTTCATCTGATACACTTTAATCATGTTGACCTGTCAATATCCTTTTACATTGTTGTTTCACTTTTTACTGTAGATTTATAATTTATTGTCCTTTTACTATAGTAAATCATTCCGTTTTTCCCATCTTCCTTCATCTGGTAATTGGAAATTGATCATTTTTCTGTATATCTCATCTAACTCTATATATTTGGCAAAAGTGGGCTTATTAATAAACAGGTGTTTTACCTCATGTTGGAGGTAAAACAAGTTTTCAAAAGTTTAGTACAAGACTTTACCTGTTGGCATGCCCTTCATAGATGAAGTGATCACCTGTTCTTTGCCCACTTCCCTTATCTTCTTGTTGTAATCTACCTATGTCATTAACTTGTCATTTATAACTAAGGGATTAGGTAATCCCTTTTCCTTCAAAAGTTAAAATTTAGCCATGAACTTGTCAATGACTAGCTGCATGTTCGGATACTTATGTTCTAAATTCGACATCAAATTCCTCTTGGTGAGAACTCCTTTGAATTCCAAAATTGCATCTGTCCTATCAGGTACCTCAAGCTCTTATAGTTCATATTTATTCTTGGAGTTGAGGAAGTGAATGATTCTTGCCACTTCCTTTGGCATATCTCCAAGTTTTGTTTTAACCTTTTCAATGGCTTTTGTAGCATACTTTATTAAATCTATTTGCTCAATTATGAACTGGATGGATGCCCAAATATCGTTGATAAAGTCAATGGTATTGCCCCACAGTTGCTCTTTAGCCTTTCCTATTGGTTTAGTCAAGGTCAACTCTTTTTCGAGGTTCTTTATCCTCTCATTCATCCTTGCAACCTTTTGTTGTTCTTCCTTATGTATGATCTGGGAAAGTTTGAAATCTATCTTAAGGCTGTTGACTTCCTCTTTCAATTTGTTCATATCATTGGTCTGAATGGACATTTCTTCCATTGCTTTGACCAGCTTGTTTATTTCTTCACTTGTGGACGCCATTGATGTTGATCATATTGCTCATGTAGTCTGTGCTGATGTTGATTGTGCAGTGGCCATTAGAGAAGTGGGAGCTAATGCTGCTACCAGAGTAGAAGGTACAATTGTGGTCACTATTGGAATGATAGTTGCGGGAGCATTATAAATGCTAGCTTGTTTGAGTTGGATTAATTTATCCAACTCCTTCTACATTTCCTTCAACTGGTCATTCAGTTGCAGCACCAATTCCATCATCTCTTCATGATTGGTCAGGCTTTCTAGGACTTCTTTTGTCTGTGGGTGCTGCAAGTGAGTCAACTTGAGTTATTTCTTGAGGGCTGCTATGTCCTCATTTTTCTTCTTGATCAGCTTCTCTATGGCCGTAACATCACTTAGGTCATGGACCATTTTAATAACTAAGTCCTCCAAGGACTTTATCCTATTGTCTTTAGCTTGTGTAGAGGCTCTCTCTAGCTTAAATTGAGTTGTCACATTGTCTAATGAATCCTCTAACTTGTAAGCAACAATGGCCTTTGTT